>BGPR01014050.1:14365-40173 GCA_013235015.1 Araneus ventricosus | reverse complement strand
ATGTTTGACAGATAATACAACAGTGACTGTTTAATTTTTAAAAGAATGTATAAAGTTTCATTTCATGTTTCCAACGCAATCTATATATATAAAACGATAACGTACGTGGCACAGAAATAGGTTAATTTCTCCTCTGACGATGGCAACATTCGGCTGGTTTGCGAAACAAAGCCGGTATCCATATAAGACATAGCCAGCAAGTATATTCGTTCCGGTGTAAAACCACTTTTTCTCGAAAAAAAAAATGAGTTTTAGACGCAAAGTTCACTATATTTCTTACAATATAAAGAAATTTGGGATGAGATTTTTCAAGAGATCAGTTAGAAATGAAGCAGATGGGCTTAGGCGAGCCAGAGAACGTTCAGATCAATATCAAAATAGTTTAAATCAGCAAAGGGGAAATCGTGTCAATTCAGAAATTGAGGTGACCATTATGGAACTCACAATTTGAGATGGACATCATGGAGCCTACTATTGTGAATATTGTATACTGGGTACTTTTCCGTTATACGCACACCATTTGTTGCCTTTTTTTCTTGGCGAATTTCCTTGGAGCACTAAACGCCAACTTGGCACTTTCTTGAGGACAGTTGCCAGGAGTGGAAGCGCCAGGAGCCAGAATGCGCCAATTTGGTTGGAAATACATGGTGGGTACATAACGGAGCGCAGAGGCTAAGCGTGGGATCAGCTATTTTTTATTTATTTTTTTCCTCCTTAGCCATAGACAGGGGTGATTGTGGCTTCATAAAAAATACCCGTAAATTTTAGCAGAGAAATTATGTGTAGGGAACGGACATGTATTCATTCATTACGGCGCTGATTCACCTTAATATGCTTTTTTCACAAAAGAAATTTAATTTATTTTGTTTTAGTTCATGAGTTTTCAATAACATTCTAAAACACACATGAAAAGAAACCATCAAAATTGATAAAACAATATTAAAAATATAATAACATTTTGTATGAATAGCATTAATGAATCTATATATAAATTCTTATGGGCCCATTCTTAAGTGAGGTAGTAATTCTTAGTTATGGTACGGCATTTTCTAAAAAATTCATTTGGATCAACTCGGCATAATCCAAAAGAAACAAGAATATATGAAAAAAAAATTCCACTAAACAATTTTTTCCCCTGGGTATTTCTTATAAAAAATGTTTCATATTACCACAAAAATAATTACTCATGAAATGATTTTTTTTTTAGAAAGTGAAAATTAAAATCGAAATAAAAATCGGAGTTTTCTGTACTATGTTTTATAATTTGTGTAGCCCGAGTAGAAGCCAAAATTGGGTAGAAACTACGGAGAATCCGTAGTAGTTTAAGTCTTTGTCACTCTTAAGTTTTAAAAAATAGATTTATCAGAAAATACCGGATCTCCGGTATAATACGGGAACACAATCGCCCCTGATTACAGAGAAAGACGGTCAGTAGCTCTCATGAGCGAATGAGAATACCAATGGAGCGGCTTGACTTGAAAGGACGGAACCTGCTGCTATCTTCGATGCAAAAGAGACAAATAGTTGGTTGCAACAGTGTAGAGAAATAAGAACCGCTGCACTTTCTTTGGAAGTAATTTATTTACTTAAAGAAAAGCACACTACAGAGAAAACTTAATTTACAGAGTGCAATGAATAACAAACACACAAAGAACAAAAGCCACAATGAGTGAATCATAAGATATTAAAAAAAGTATTAGAAAATAAAAGGCAGAATACAGAAAATATAAAAGTTCAAAACACAAAACCATAAAAATTTTGCAAACGCATAAATAATTTTAAACAAAACACACAATCACAAAAACATTAAAAGGCACTCTAGGATTCTAAAAGTCATATACTGTCATATTACGCAGTAGGGATGTAACGAATAGCGATTTGGCCGAATATTCGACCAAATTTTAGGCCGAATACCAATTTTTAATATCATTTCACTTTTGATTGTAAATGAAATATTTTTCAAATTTTAATGAAAAAAATTGAGTTTTTATTTTTTAAAAATGTTAATACTTTTATGTATATTTGTAATATTTTAAATAACTAAATTTCAGCAATAAGAAATGAGAAACCCTTTTCACGTTGAGATTGCTTCAAAAAAATAAAAGAGCCATCATTGCGGAGCATGACAATAACAAACACAGAAGAAAATTGAATGCATAAATTAAAATCACTAGAAGAAAACTGCTATTTTGATAAAGAACTTCTAATAAGCAAGATCGAGTGTCCACTTAATTGGTGGAAAAAAATGCAGAAAAATTTCCAAAGTTCGCAAATTTAACAAGAAAACATCCTTCAGTACCTGCAAGCCTTATATTGTGAAAGTTTATTGGTAATATACATGAAACCATATGAAACAGACTTCTATAAATAGTATGAAACATTATAAAATACACTTATGCTCTATGCAACTTAAAATTGGATAAATGTTAGATTTTTATTATATTATAAATGTACTGGAATATAATTCTCCAATATACTTTGTTAAATGCATTTAAAACAACATTTTTAAAAACAATTTACTTTGAATTAATTCAGCCGAATATCTATTTAGCATTCGGTCTAACCCAATATTCGTTACATCCCTAGTTGGTATTATATATGTATGAAACAAAAAGCAACACACTTCCTCCTGAAAATGCTGAAAAATTATTGTTCTTAAATCATAATTTCAGGCTTTGCAATAATAAAATATATGTAACTTTATTAAATACACTTATGTACAATTTAAAAGTGGGTAAATGTTAGGAGATTTTTTGATAATAAATGTACCGAAACGTAATTCTGCAATATTCTTTGTCAAATGTTAATTAATTTAAAAGAACATTTTAAAAAATATTATCCTGAATATTAATCGGTCGAATATCTGCTTAGTATTCGGTAAAAAGGCCGAATATCGAAAAGTTGCCGAATATTCGTTACATCCCTATTATGCATATTAATTTTTTTAAAATTTAAAACATTAAATCGAAAAACCATTTCAAAAAAGCAAGAATTTAAAAGTTAAATACACACGAGCATCAAATCCTTAAAACCACATTAGGAGTTCAAAAGTTTAAAGAAGACAATGCACACGAGAGATAAAAATTCAATTGCAGAAGTACAAAAATTGAACACAGATAACTAAAGCAAAAATTTGTTCTTCAGAAAAATACGAGATAAATTATTTATTTTGACGTATTCATTCCTATTCTTCACAAAAATTCTTTGAATAAATATGCGTTTTCTTGAATACACATGCTATGACCTAAACATTACTAGATGTCCCGTTTTAATGAAAAAAAAAACCCACCGCCAGTGGTCTCCCCTAAACTTTCTCGTATACTTCCTAACGCATATGGTGAAAAAATAAGTGAAACGACAGTAAAATGCACCCACCGATCCTAGCACACGTGGAGAAAAAAATAAGGTGAACGGCATTCTTTCCTCGAGCTGCGAGGCAAAGAAGGAAGTAAAATAAAGAAGCCCTCGTCATTACGTAATTCTAAGATAAAGAAAACCGAATATGCAAATTGAACGCTTTTTTTAACCGATTGAAACGGAAATTGGTCACAGATCTACAATTAGGGTTAGAAGACTACATACTAAATTTCATTTATCTCAGCCGTTGCATTTAGGAGTTATGGTGTTCAGAAACATGAGATTATACAGACCGACAGATAGTCAACCCTTGGACGGATCTGGTCCAAAATTTGATGATGTTCCAGATGATAAAACTGTGTACGAAATTTTTATCTATCTAGCTATTTAAGTTTTTGAGTTGTCGTGTTCACATGAACATGGACAGACAGACTTCCCGAGGACAGATTTTGTCCAAAATTTGATAGACACCTAAAAATTGTGTGTAAAGATCACATACCAAATTTCATCCCTGTAGCGCAAGCCGTTTTCGAGTTATCGTGTTCCCAGATACACACAATTCCAAAATTGTGTTTTTCGTACTCAGGGAGGTCTAAAACGTGGAGATTCATTAAAATCTAGAATTTGAATTTTTTGACTACTACAATACTTTCTCTTTGTATAACTTCGTAAAAGAGAAATAATAAATGGTCACGTCAGGAAAACAGAAACAAGTCATTTTCGCAATAGAACATCGAGTCTGAAATACAAAGGGGATTGAACCACATCTAATACAAAACTATTTATATAAGTAAAACAGCTTTATTTTTTGCGTATTGAGCATTCGTTCATTTTTTTTCTTCTCTATGCACGCATAGACCGTTTGACATATCAACTCCAATTTGGCACAATGACGGATTCTCAAAAGTGGGAGTAAGGCAGTAAAAATTATTTTAAAATTCGAATTTCATTTATGTAAATTCGGGCGTCACTTTCTGCATATATTCTCATCGGAGAACCGTAACTTTTATATTATTGTGAAGTCCAGATTATCCCCGTTCTAATAAGAGTAATTTAAAACTACTGATACTTTTTTGATTTTTATAACGATTTTCTTCTCCATAATTTTTCACATACGAGAGACACAAAATGTTATGTTTCCGTGTTTTAATTTATTAGTTCTTGCATTTCTCTCTTTTTGTTGTCTTTTGATGTTTTATTTTGCAACATAGATTGTTGGCACCAGTTTTCCAACTTCTAATAGTTATTGTATGGTACATTGCTTAAAATAAATTTTTGTTTTCTAAACTTCAATTCAACAAGGAAGTATTGAAAGAAGATTTAAGTTTGTTTGAGAAAGTTGACAGTAATATTTGTTAGAAAAACGGAAGGGATCATATGAAAAACTTTGGATCCCCAGCAATGCTGTGTTTTCAGCTATTGTATAATAGTTTTCAAGAGAAGATTCTTTAATGCATACATCATGTTGATTATATTTTTCTATTTGAATAAATACAGCGTTTATTCTAATTAAATTATGTTTGGAAATATATCAAAAGCACTGGGATTTGGTTTTATTTCAATAAAAATATTTCAGGGAAAATTCTCCACAGCATACATCACAAAAATGGACTTTATAATTAGACAATGTGTATTGAAATGAACTTTCTGGGAAAATCCGCAACTGTAAACTTAACAAAAATAACCATTTTTTTTATTATTATCATGATATGTTCAACTAAATGACCTTCATGAGAAAATTCTTTCATCACACATTGCTGAATAAAATCCTTTCAATTGTATAAGAAGAGACATATTAATTAAAAATCGATTGAAAAAATTCTTAACTACACACAACCATACGAAATAGGATTTTTTAAAATGACTTTCCAGAGAAAAGTCTTTATGGCATATTTCACAAGAAAAGGACTTTTCCTTAACATGAGTTCGAAGATGCCTATTTAAACTACTTTTCAGAGAAAATCCTTCTCCACATACATCACAAGAATACGGCTTTTCATCTGTATGTGTTCGAAGATGCCCATTTAAATGACTTTTCAGAGAAAATTTTTTATGGCATACATCACAAGAAAATGTCTTTTCATCTGTATAAATACGATAATGTACTTTTAACACATCTTTCCAAGAAAATCCTTTTCCACATACATCACATGAAAAGAGCTTTTCATTTGTATGAGTTCTTAGATGCACATTTAAATAACTTTTCTAGAAAAAACTTTTTATGGCATACAACACAAGAAAAAGCGTTTTATTTTGTATGAGTTAGAAGATGCACATTTAAACTACTTTTCTGAGAAAACATTTTATGGCATATATCACAAGAAAAGGGCTTTTCTTTTGTATGAGTTCGAAGATGTAAATTTAAAGCACTTTTATGAGAAAACATTTTATGGCATACATCACAAGAAAAGGGCTTTTCTTTTGTATGAGTTCGAAGATGAAAATTTAAAGCACTTTTATGAGAAAACATTTTATGGCATACATCACAAGAAAAGGGCTTTTCTTTTGTATGAGTTCGAAGATGCGCATTTAAATAACCTTTCAGAGAAAAATTTTTATGGCATATATCACAGGAAAAGGGCTTTTCTTTTGTATGAGTTCGAAGATGCACATTTAAATTACTTTTCAGAGAAAAATATTTATGGCATACATCACAAGAAAAGGGCTTTTCTTTTGTATGAGTTCGAAGATGCGCATTTAAATAACCTTTCAGAGAAAAATTTTTATGGCATACATCACAAGAAAAGGCCTTTTCTTTTGTATGAGTTCGAAAATGCACAATTAAATTACTTTTCAGAGAAAATTTTTTATGGCATACATCACAAGAAAAGGACTTTTTTGTATGAGTTCGAAAATGCTTTTCTAAATCAGTTTTGCCAGAAAAAGTTTTACCACATACACTACACGAAAAAAGGTTTTCATTTGTATGAATTCGATAATGCACTTTTAAATCACATACCTGAGAAAATCCTATTCCACATACATCACAAGAATAAGGCTTTTCTTTCTTATACATTCTATGGTACATATTTAAATGACTTTTCCAAAAAGTCTTTATTGCACACAACACATGAATATGACTTTTCTTTAGTATGGCTATAAAAATGTTTTTTTAAAAGCCATTTCTGAAGAAATTTCTCACCACAGATCACATAAGAAATATTCCTTATTCTTGTCAATCTTATTTCGATATTTTTATAAGTACTAACTGTTTTCACACATATATCACGAATCAATGTTGCTTCATTTTGTCTTGATATACGTCTTTACTCTGTATGTCCTTGATGATAGATAAAACTTGTTTTTCTTTCGAAAACTGAGCTGAAGTAGTATCTAGGATATTTATCTAATAAAAAGGTTTTGCTTTATTTGAAGAAATACCTTCGCTTCTGTGACATTTGCACACCTAAGAAGTAACCTGGTGAAGAAAATGGAATTTTATTACAAATTGAATTATAACAAGAAATTTATAAGTAAATAACTATTCATAGAAGAAACAAGACCAGACCACTGTCTTTTTGACTCAGTAGCATAGTGACCGAGGAGCCCCAGTTTTATGAAGCGTCATGGAGTCAAAACATTACTGTGTCTCCGCCATTTTTCAAAGAAAAAAAAAATGGGGAGGAATAAAAAAAATAATACCATGCCCCGGCACAAATAAAGCTTGTTAAGCCACTGATGACAACTAGAGTAAAAAAAAAAAAAAAAACATTATTCACCGGGTGCCACTTAACCTCACTAAACTACTGGCCATGTGAAGACAAAATGCTAATATGTGACTTTTTACGGTCACATGCTGTAAGGGGCGCTGTAAAAATAAAATCATCTCCTGTGTGCCATTTTACACAAGCTTCAGCCATTGATGATGACGGGGGAGAAAAGAGTCGTATCATGACTCGTATGCCACTTAGCTACGCCAATGTCTTGACTTCCGACCCTTTAAATAAAATTATGTTTTAAATGATACTAGTTAAAATGTTTTTCTCTAATATACGAAATTCAAAATAAATAAATAAATAAGTATGACTATTATACAGAATAGTGTATCCATTGTAAAGACTAAACTACAGCCTCGCACAGAAATAAATATATTTACTGGTTCCAATGAACGCTGTCACATAATTCATAAAATAAAAAAATGCAATAATGAAAAATTTATACATTTCCCTTCATGAAGATTGACAGCACCTTTAAAACAGGCCTGTAAAATTGTATTTTTATTCCACAGAGAAGAAAATTATGCACAAGGTATATTAAGGATATCATTACTGTGAGGTACTGTATTGAAGAACAAACCGTTATTTGCAAGTACTGTACCTGTGGACAAAACTTTATCAGCAGAAACCGCACCTTCCGTCAAAACATTATTTGCCGATCAAATTTTAGGTGAGAAGTCTTTTATTAATTATAATGCTATATAATCAAGGTAAGTTTTATAAAATGAATTTCTACTTCTAAAGAAACATGAGGTGTTATATAGAGGATAACTTTCCAATTTTGAACACTGATCATATTACAAGAGGAGACCTTTACAAAACAAGCAACACTCCAAACCACATCCAGTGGCATACTGCAACTTTTGGCGCTCTTCCTTTACAAGTTACACAAGGTGCATAAACCTAAATAATAACAAATTTAAGGAAAAAACATTTGATTAGTAACATAATCTGTCATTTCACATCCTTGATCTCTGCAATATGTTGTGAAATCGCGTGCCCACTACAAGTCTTTATTCACGTATCTGCAATTTACCGACAAAAGTCGAAAAATACAAATTACTTAATTACATTAGTTATTATTTTTAAATACACAAAATTATGTACATTTTATATAGATCAGTTAGTACTGCTGCTCATCTTAGTCACAAAATTGTTTTCCAGCATGTCTGATATCACTGTTAGCTATGCCACTGACCACTGAAAAATTTCATGTACTATGGTACACTAAATGTGAATTAGGTTCAAATGAATGACAGACTTTCTGTATAATTGCGTCTTGAAGCCAAGACCCTTAGACCTGTGCATACTCAGAAAACCTTGGCCTTGTGTAATGACAACTTGAATCTCCACTCGAGTTATATGAAAGTATCATGGCTTTGGCGGAAGAAAGGATTTCAACAACCTCTAAACATCCTACATCTGTTTATGAAAGGAAACTAGGCTCAAACAGAAAAACACTATTTGGGCCCATCTTAGCAGACATTTACAGTTTAACAGGCGAGTCATCACAATGAAAGAACATTTCTTTCATCCAGAATCTAATGAGTGCTTTGAAGAAATAATCAACAAACACAGAGATGTAAACCTTCCTAAAATAAAATAAACTATAACCTTTCTATGCATTAGATCCATAAAAAACAGTCTTTGTTGAACAAGTAGAAAAGATTTCATACAGCTTCAAAAAGTACTTTGAATAAGAAGTTTTCAATTCCACATGTAAAAGTTTTATACACAAAAAAAACTTTCACTATTTAAAACTTTTTTTCCGATCGCAATTTTTTTTTTTTTTTGCTATTGAATATTTAAAGAATTGATCTACAGTTAAAAAATATTTCTTTGAATAATCTCCATACACAAATATGACACATATCTGAATATTTTCGTGGCAGCAAAATTTAGAAAATTCAGTGAAAATGTTAAGTCTTAATGCAAAATTATGTTTATCTCATCAGTAGGTACCAGTCTTAAGCTTTTTTACAAACAACAAATGAAATACATATAATGGAGTAATAAATATTGTAATAATTTATAATGAAATTCAGCATAATATAAATAACTGTTACAAATATTTCAAGGTAAATTTATTTCTTTGATTTATTAATCTATTTAATGTTACATTACATGAATATGTTTAGTATATACATTAGGGTGTCCCAAAAAAATGAAAGTCGTTTTTTTTCTCCGCTTACCCTCTTATTTTTTTTTCCTTTTATGTCAAAACAATTGTAAATAAAGTTCCATGTAATTTGAACCATGGCAACCCGTGCCGACTTGCATCTAAACGTGTCAGTACCAGTTTACTCAGGACAGAGCACATCCACGTGCCAATGTGCTTATAATTCCAAGTTGTTTTGTTACTAAATGTTTGTATAATTTTTAATCAGGGAACTGAACATGGCAGTGAAATTGGGTAGTTCTAAAAAAGTGATATTTTTAATAAGGGAAAACAATATCAAATAACGGGTTGCAAACTTCCTTCTAATGGACAAGTTCTCGCAGTTTTGTTTTACAATATTCGAGAAGTGAATTTAACTGTTAAAGAAATTGCAAATCTCGCTATTCGTGAATCTATTATCTTTTAGGAAAAGGCACGCATACCTACCAAATCGTTGCCAAATTGTGTGTGGAAACTTGTTAACGTGTATCAAATTTGGAGGGACTTACAAAAAAATGCAAAGAAAGTACACGACGTATTCAAGCAGCGACAACAAGAATTTGTAAGTAATTTAGACAATTTGTTCGACATTGCACTTCAGTTAATGAAAATAGAGGAAGATATGATGTTCTTGAGGATGTTCAAAGAGGAAAGGACGCGACTTCGAGAAGAAGAAAATCGGCGAATCAAATATGTTTCCGCTTCAAAATCCTCGGCATCATACGAACCATTGCAAGAAGATTGCTCTTCGAATTCTAGTGAAAATATAGATTCAGAAGATTTCCCAACACTAAACGAAAGCTCAGAACCTGGGACAAGTAAATCAGTAATGAGGAAATATTTTATTACTCAAAAGATAGTTGCTGCATTAGTCAGGTGTCAGTTAAATATGGGAGATTCTGTGTTTGTTCTTGAAGCTACCATTGATGCACTTGGAAGTAACATTGACGAATTTCCGATAAGCAAGTCTTCAATTCAAAGAATCCGAACACAAAAACTGAAGGAACGCGTGGAAAACATAAAAATTGTTTTCCAAAACGAGGTACCGAATGTAGTGACCTTACATTGGGATGGCAAACTGTTGCCTGCTTTGAGTGCTCGAAAATCGAAAAAAGAACGCTTGCCTATAGTTATTTCATATGGACTTAAAAAACAACCCATTGCTGTGCCGAGACTGGATAATTCTACTGGCAAAGAACAGGAACAGGCTGTTTGGAAGGCGATCTTAGATTGAAATCTCGAAGACAAAGTCCAAATTCTCTGTTGTGATACTACGGCTTCGAACACAGGTTGTTTTAATGGTACTTGTGTGCTCCTCGAGCAAACTTTTGATAGGGAAATGCTTTTTTTCTCTTGCCGCCATCATGTATACGAATTGGTATTAAAGGCCGTATTCGAAGTGAAAATTAAACAAGTGACAACAAGCCCCAATATTCCACTCTTTAAAAAGCCCAAAGATAATTGGAAAAACATCGATCCCACTAAAATACAATGCTATAGAGAAACAGTGGCATTGTTCCGAACCGTAACCGAACTCTAAAATTTGCTTGACTTTTACCGCGCTGAACTTGAAAATGTTATGGTCAGAGATGACTATCGAGAGTTGATCGAACTTCCTATTGTATTTTTAGGTGGAGATGCAGAAAAAAAAAAAAAAAAAATTAAAACCAGACTTCCGGATGCCATGCACCAAGCTAGATGGATGGTCAGAGTGATTTACTCCCTAAAACTATCATTATTTAGTTCTCAGCTGAAATTACACACCAAGGATAAGGAAGCACTGTTAGACGCCTGCTTATTTACTGTGACAATCTACGTAAAACCATAGCTTCAATGGATTTTGGCAGTTAAAGTACCCTACAAAGATTTGTGCTTTTTGAAATCTTTGAAAGCTTACGAAAAAGTGAATGAAAGTATCTCGAAAGCTGCTTTATAGAAATCTAGCCAGCATTTATGGTATTTTACTGACGAAATAGCAGTATTGGCACCTTTTGATGATGATGATGTGGACGAAAAAACAAAATTAAAAATGGTGGCAAATTTACATAGTGAAATTTTCTCAACCCATGAGAAAAGATATATTCCATCGAAGGAAGAACTTTGCGGTTCATTGTATGGTGAATTTGATACATTGATTTTGTAGTTTTTTATTTAGTTATTTATTTAAATCACACAATTGTTACCTGTTATTTTATTTTTTTACAGAGAAAAGCAACGATGATTTCATATTAGTCAAAAGCCAGTCATTGTTTTCTAGACTCAAAATTGATGATAGTTTCCTCAACGAGAATCCCTCTTCATGGGCGAATAACGCTTCGTTTCTAGATGCGAAAAAGACCGTCTCAATGCTTAGAGCAGTGAACGATACAGCTGAAACAGTGGTAAAAATTATGCAGGACTTTCATGGTTTAATAACGGTTGAGGAGGAACAAAAACAATTTTTGTTACGTTGCTTACACATGAAGATCTATCCTGACAGTAAAAAGCAAACATTGAAACGAAAATATGTACAGTAATGTTTCTTTTACTGTAATATGGTAATAAATATCTGCTTTGAATAAATTGGTGTCTTATGTACCATAGAAACATACATTTTGCAATCTTTCCATAGTATTCCCCGTACAAGATTTCACGTTCAAGTTTGACCTAAAGATGGCACGGGTTACCGTTATCTTATTGCAATAATACATTTTATTTATGTTACTGAGGTGAAATAGAAAAAAAATAGAGGGTATGCGTATTTGATTTTGCAAAAAATATTTTTTCTCTTGTATTTTGGGACACCCTAATATACGTGTATATATTTTTGAGGCGATGTTGGGATGCGAATACATTTTTGGTGATTGGATGCCAGATGCTTGCTAGGGAAGAGTAAGCTCTTACGGCAAAACTTGGTTCTCAAGATACGAGGAAACTTTCTGAAAGTTTGATTTCTTTCTGGACTGTAAAAGGCAAGTAAATGCTCTGAAATTCAGTTTCAGAGTTGATGGAGCTATTCAACACAGTGAAGCCTTATGAGCTTTGCACTCTTTTGACTGAGTTATATAACCAAACTTCTTCACATATTTAAATTTGTGATTGTTTACTGTAAATAGCCTAAACAGATGGTAAACATTCACACTTCATTAGATTACATAAGAGTGTCTAGTAATTAAAAACACAGATCTAACATCTGTTCTTAAATAAATTTTGAAGCTGAAAGAGTTAAAATTTGAACGGTTAAAAGTAGATAATGATATATGCGTTTTCTTCTTATTATTATTATTTTGCCATTAAATAGCATATATCTTTGTCTCAAACTTCATCAAGAGCAAAAAACAAAAGATAGCTCAAAAATATGTTTGATGATATAAAATATTATGTTTAGAGTATTGAGGGATAGAGACACTAAACATTGATTTAATTTAAATTTACAAAAGTATAATGTAAGACAAAAAATTGTATTGAAAGTTAATGGTAGATCTATCAGATACATGACTTTAATTAATAGAGCTTATAACAGGGCTTATTTGAGATTTAGGTTTTATATATATAAAAAAAAAAATGTAGGATAAAAAAACAACAACAAAAGATGAAATAAAACTGGACATCAAACTATATAAAGAATGAAGAAAAAAACAATAAATGGAATTCCATCCATCAATTTCACTTGTTAAGTACTATTCTGATGAAAAAAAAAAATACAAAACAATTAATGGAAAAGCACACATAATGTAATGTCAATCTGAATTTCAACAGAAATTGAAAAATAAATATAAATATTTGAAAATAATTTTACTCACACTATTTCTTCCTCATGAAATATAATCTCTCAAAAAGTTAGCAATGATATTATTCACATTGCAGCTCTTTTATTTTGTTTCCTATTCCTAGAACAAAAGCAAATAATGAAATTGTTTTGTCACATTGTTTAAGAACTTAATATAAGAAATTTGTTCATTTATTAAGCATCTAAACATGATATTGAAGTTATCTGAATATGAATAATAATACTTAAGCCTTACTTAAAAGCAAAGAAAATTAAGAGGGGTAGGAGAATATCAGTCATTCCAAAAACTGCAATCAATATTGTTTTCAAGCAAAGTAACCAACAATATTTTTTCTACCTTTTAAGCATAAATGAGAGATGGAATGAGGTATATAATTTTGAATTTTTTGTTTTAAAGGCAAAACATGTCAAATATTTTTCAATAAAAATACATTTTTATTGCATTCAATAATAGTGCGATATATTTTATAAACACATACTCAATTTACATATATTTAACATACTCAATTTATGAATTCAATATCATTTTTTGTCAAAAATAAACCTTCTATTCTAATTCTACCTTCAAAAATAAACCCATAGGTGATCACTTATGAAAGCTTTATTTCTATTAAATTTTGGAAGGACAAAGTGTGAAAGAAGAAAATTATTTGAATCATACATGCAAAAGAAGTAAACACAGTACAACTAAATGATTTATATTTACAGCTGTGAAAGAATATTTGCATAATTTTTAAATTTCTTTTTCGCAATCTAAATTACATTTAAAACTGCAAAAGTAAGCAAAACACAACTAAGGCCTTTTTAATGATCACATAAGGTGTTATAATTTTTTTTAAATATCTCTATTGTCACTTTTACAGGACAAAAAAAAAAAAAAAAAAAATCTCATTAATCTCAAACAAACAAAACATGGGCATAATCCGAGTATTATTCTGACTTACAAATTTTCAGTAACTATACGGGCAGAACTTTTTTAATGTTTTAAATATATAACACAGATAGAAAAAAAAAAATTGATAAAATAAAATACACATTTTAGTTTCTCTCTCCTGTATCTTTGAATTCCCAAATGAAGCAAATAAATAAATAATAAAATAAAATTTTGTCATTTCATTAAAGATAAGTAAAATTTTGCATGAGATTTCATCAGCATTTACCTTTGCATAAATATATGAATAAACCAATTAATTTCAGAAATATCCTTAGCTTCGCACTTTGGAAATTTTTAGAAATCACTTGAACAAATGTTATTCAATCTTTAGAAATTAACATTAGGAAAAAATTCCCTAGATCAAGGAGCTTTCAAAGTTATCGCTGCACCAGTAGAATCTTCACCTTTGCCTGCAAGCTGGTGAAACTGTATATAAAAAAAACGCTTACTATTCCACTCCCAAAGTTTTATAAGAACTGTCCTTTTCCATCTCTGTACTATCTAGTCCCAGCCTCTCCCATGTGACATGAAAAAAAGTATTATAAAAATTTAATATATAAAAAATATTTATTTTTTTTATAATTATATATTTTTTAAAAATTTATAAAATTATGTATGCCCAGTGGCAGAATACTTTTCAACAGTCTGCAACAGAGGTTGGGTCTCTTAAAAATAGTCTGCAGAATAGTGTGCGACTATAAATATTTTGCTTTCTTTTTTTTAAATACTTATATCAACTTGCAACTATTAAAATACAACAAATATAAATCAAAAACCATATAACATCTTTATTATTTGTATAATATAATTGTATAAATTAACAAACAAAAGCATATGAAGATTAATCTTTTCTTTGGAAATAATGAAGTATCAAGTTGTTTCAGAAGTAATATTAAGCATACTATGCAAATACCTATGCAGAAAATTATATTTGGGTACTTTTCCGTTTTAGATACAGCACTTGGTGTCTCTCTGTTCTGGTGATTTTTTCAAAACAATACATCACTAACTCATATAAATGATATATTCTTCAATATGTTAGATGTTATTTAAAAATTTATGCCTCCTATTTATTGTAAGAAAAAAAAATTAAGTACGTCAAAAAATGTTTTTCTTGTATGTTTTTAATTTAAAATGCAATAAATAATTGCTTTTTTTATGAAACAAAAACATTGACACTTATTAGCGCATTTATCTGATTTATCATTAATTTCTGCACCAATTCTGTGACACTGGGACTGCGCGACTCAAGGGAATCTGGAATTTCACTGGTAATTTTGGTAGCGTCCATCTGTTCTGGAATAATTTCTTCTTCCTCATTTCCCAAAATATCGGGCTTAGAACGTTTAAAATTCAGGGATGCCACTTGCAAAAAAGAGGAAATCACGTGTGAATTAAAAAAAGCAAAAATGAGGAAATTGTGCGTGAATTTAAAAAAGTTAAAGTGTGGGAATTGCACGGAAGTAAAAGAATTTGTGAAGTAAAATTTCCATTTTTCATAACATTTATGCATGAATTTCATGAATTAATATAATATATAATAAAATTAAAATTTGGTTATAATTAAAATCAATGTTATAAAATTAATAGCTTTTTAAAAAACAAGCCGACTGCATAAAAATGAGGCTTACTCACACATACAACATACAAATATATATATAATTTAAATTTGATTTTTAATTAATATTTCTACCCAATAAAGCTGTGCATGAATATTAGAAACAGAAATCCAATCCAAATCATATATTTTTACAATTAAAAATGTCCAACACTAGAACAGAATTTAAAATGTTTAAGTTACTAAAAAGTTAAATTATTGCATTCTTCACACAAATTAAAAATTTTGAAAAATACTAACAATATTATTAATTTTATTACAATGCTGTATTTTTACACTCAAATGCAGAAATTCTATAAAAATAAAACATTTTCATTTTTTATTTTTAATATTTGCACGCAGAAACATCTCTTCGATAGTTAGGATATTATTTTTTTAATTTTAACATTTCTTTTAGAATTAAGTTCAGAATGAAAGTTTTTGACAGCTTCACTTTTACTTTTATCCTCAACTTTTCTTCTATTGGATTCATTTACATTTTCGCCACCATTAAAATTTGGTTCATGCAGTCTCTTCAAAATGTGATAGTTTTTTCTCATGATTTATCCTTTGCCTTTTAGTTGCATCTGCAGACATCTTTTTTGTCAGAGTTTTTTCTTTACTGGCATTTAATTCTTTTATTCTCTCTTCTCTTAATGATTTATTTGGTTTAAGTTTAACAAAGTAAACATTCCGTGAATTTCTTACATTTCTCACCAGTTTCGGATCAACTTTTTCTTTGAGAAAGTCATGTTTGGAAAACATACAAACTGCCGTTTTTTTTTTTTTTTTGTGAGCGCAGCTCATACTTAATGCACTGCATAGCATTAAATGTTGAAACATTTAATCTATTGCTTCCAGGTGTAATCACGTTATTCATTATGCTAAAGCTACTTTCCACTTTGGGTTCATGGAAGCAGGTTAGCAAAGCAAATGTCATCCTTGAAAGTAGAGGATATTTTGAGGTATTCTCCACCATAAATCAACAGATTCTTCTACAATATCACTAAAATGATCATTTTGAAAATTATGTATTTCCAAATCATATGCTTCTTTTTCTGAATCTTGAACAACATTTGAAGCATAGAGTGGCAGTTCTTTCATCACTTCTAATGCAACAGAAGTCTTTCTATTGCATGGATCCAGTGAAGATACTGCCTTTAAAAAAGGGTTAGCAAAAGGCATTTTTTCCACAAGCCGCTTAGCACACCCAATGTATGCCTTAAAGACACATATCTTAAAATTTTTTATCACAATCAATTGAGATTTCGGAGCCAACTTTATAAGTTGCTTTGCAGTATCACCCACAAAGATTGAAAAAAAAGAAATATCCGTGAAAATCGAGGATTGATTTTTTTTTAAAAAAAAGCGGAATTTTTCAAATCGCGATTTCTGCGGAAATCGCGGATTTATAAAAAAACAAAACAAAAAGCGGAAATACGCCGTTCGGCGGAAAAGTGGCATCCCTGAAAATTGGGCCAATCTTGGCTTGAACTCTGTTCCTCGTCTTTATCTATTTCAGAATTTGTTCTTTTTTCGCTCCCGTTTTTAAAAAAATGATTGAATTACAACCGTAGAGATCAATCGAAACTTCGGAGGTTTATTTTCATGCTGGCGTACATAATGTTGCTTTAAGTTTTTTCATAATAATGTAGCATCGCAATCAAAACAATGAATTTTATCTATTTACGCATCCATCTCAAAGTAAAAACCACGTGTTATTTCCAGAAACCAAAAGCTCCGTGCTAGCAGAAACGTATCGGAATGAAGAGCGTAGAAAAGATTGGCCGAGACCAATACCGATATGAGGCACTTACCTTAGCGTACTTCAAGGTCAAATCGCAGTCGCTAGGGGAGCCCATTCAGCATAGGGAAGAAAGAAGGGGGGGACGCTGATTGCGAGAGGATTCAATGTGCGTTATATAATAATTGTTAAATTCTTTTACAAGTGTGATTAATAACTTAGATATTTTTCATGATTGGATTTATTTTATGAGCACATGATGAACTTTATTACAAAATAGTCTGCAGACACTGTCCAAAATCTGTGACGTACAACGCAGCATCACGGTGATTCTGCCACTGGGTATGTATGTAAGAAATTAATTTAATTAAAAAAAAATAATGATCATTTTATTTAAACATTTAAGTCTAGATAAAAATTTCATTAACTATTAAATAAAATATTTAATTTTTTTTTATTACTTGAGCAATAGCGAGTCAAAATAAGAATAGTAACTTTATCGGCAGTTGATTGAAACAACAGAACTGTTCTACTTAGTTGAAAAGAGTGGAAAACATTTTTTGGCTGTATCGTGTTTCCCAGTAATAGATTTTTCCATTTTATTGCAACCCTCAGTATAAAGGTTAAGAAATGCAACACTATTGTATTTAGTTGCACATATTGGCAAATTCAGTTCGAGAAACTTATTTTTAATTCAGGTAAAACCACTGGTACTTTACAGCAGTTTTTGTAAAACATAATGCTCATCAAATTCACCAATTATTTGTTAGAGAATAATAAATTGGTGCCAAATAATAAATTGGTACAAAGTGCTGTAAGTTTGTAAATAGTAATACTAAATGTAAGAAATGTAACTTTCATTGTTTTTCATGTTTTAACTATAGTAAATCTACTAACAACTTTCATGAGTTATCCTTTATCATACTGTTCTGAAGCCTATTAAAATCTTATACTTTCAAAGTGAGATGACCAGTAAATTATTTCAAAACATGAACATTTCTTCCATTTTAAAAAGGACATATGAAAAGAATAAAAGACTGCTTGATTACAGTAATACTATGATATAAAAACAAATGCTATATTTTAAAATTAAACTTACTGAAAACTTTTTATAAATGTTATGTAAAATATCATAAATACAAAACTAATTTTTATATTTATTCAGTTTTAGATTATATAATCTGTTACATATTTTAATATCTGTGCATAATGAATATCATAATACCTTTTTAGAATTATTTGCTTGTGTGAATCCGATGCAAAAAAACTCAACTCAATAACCGGAATTCCCACACAAGAAAGAAGACTCACTTGCACCTAATCATACGTATATTATAGATTATAAACAACAGTTTACAGAAAAAATTATTTAAGGATACTCTCACTACGAAAATCTAGCTCTCAACAGTATACACAAAATTTTAACTTTCTCGCATTATAACTTTGCTGACTTCTGCTGCTTGAGCACAACGGCTTTGTCAGTTATGTAAATCAATTTCATTCTTTGGTTTCTGAAAAAATAATTTTCAAAATTATTAAAATTGAATAGTACACGATTCTTATTTGAATACCCTATTTTTTAAATTTGAATCAAAGTGGTTGATTATCAAGTAGCCTACGATTCTTGTGAAATCTAGAACCGCGAGCTTAAATTATCTGTAACTGTAACCTATTGAGGTCAATGTTTATGTTCGATTCTGGTTCAATTTCAAGTTGTTAATTTTTTTTCTATTTCGGGTTAGGTAAATACCTTTTCTTTTGTAAAAGATTGATATTTAGTGGTATTTATATGCATGAAGTTCTTCAGTCTTACCCTAAATTAATTACACTTTTTCTTAAGAATTTATTGAGTTCTTTAAAATTATCGTAAGGTGAATTCCAACACTGTTTATAGCATGACTTGGTCTTATCGTTAATACACCCGTTGGGTTATGCCTTATAAAGCGCTGCAGACACTTGGTGAATGAAATAATTAAGGGAAAGGGGGAAAAAAAACGTACTTCTGAAGCATCTTGCTTCAGGCTCATTTTCATTTTTTAATGTCATTGTATATTTATACTAAAAGAAATGATTAATTTAGCTTCATTCAAAACCAATAAAAATACATAGGTGTTTTTTTTCTTACAGTTGTATCGTTCAACATTAACAGCTTGTTCATATTATCCAAAAGTTACTTGCTTGTTAATTCCATGTAAGTGCAAAATACAACAGTTTTGCTGCATTTTGTGTGCCAAGTAAGAAAAAAAAAATAGTTATATAATATTAAACACAATATATAATACTGGTGGATGTATAATTGGCATTTGATACTTAGTAAAACTTGGTTGACATCCGCTAATAGCATGCAGTTAATATGAAAGTAACATTTAGAAATAGTATTTTAATATGTATTATTAATATATTAAAGTTTTTTAGACTAAACACATTACCACAAAAATTGTCTGTATACATTGGTGATGAATAGCCAAGTGGGGTATCAATGCCCTGTGTGGCTGTCTCGTAAAAGTTGCCATACAGTTGAAAATATTTCTGCTTTTGATGGTTTTAAAGTTAAAAAAAAATTCACTTCATTTGAATTTTAAAATCTTTTTGCGTTATAACTACTATATTTTTGTAATTAAATGTTATTTTACTTCAATTTCAATAGAAATATAGATCACTTTTAGCATTCATTCTGTTTATATATGTTTAATCAAAGTATCAGGGCTGGTTTATGCAGCATTTTACTTTCTCGGTACTGTTAGTTATGAGAGCTTTGTCTATTAAACTTCCCTTCCTGAAATTAAAAGAAAGAAGGGAAAAAAATGTATTAAAATTAAATCAATATAATATAAAGTTCATTTTATATAATTTAATCTGTTGTATTCTTTAGATCATTTTAATAATTAATTTTACAATACTAATACAAATCCATATCTATGAAAATGTTTAGCTTCATTGTTTGTTTCTTGGTCATTCTTTTAAATTGATGAATATTAACAGGGAAGGATTAAGCTTTGTACTGCATGCAATTTACTCTTGCAACATCGCTTCTGTTATAGATTTTATGAATAAATTTATTAAGAAATTTTTGTGTTAATTTTTTCTTTATTGTAAGTATTAAAAGCTGTAATGTTGGAGGAGCAGTTTTTTGGTATATTCTTTGTATTCCCCATGTTTTAAGCAATTTACCCATGCATTAAATATATTCTGCAGTATGAAAACTTTTTCATTGTATATTTGTGAATTTCCTCCTATATAATGATAAAAAGTAATTTTCTTATTATGTTACATTTTGCTAGCATAAGGGTGTTGAATTTTATTATTTATTTATTATTATTATTTTTACCTTTCGTTCATAAATGATTACCCTTAACTAGAAAATAAGATATTCCTAAAATCAAACATTGAAAAGTCGTTGCCACTGGTTTTGTGTTTGATATGAAGAGAAATTGATGGTTGTTAGTGATACAAGACTTGAGATTACCGTAATTCAATTTAAGATTTTTTCTTTTTGTGCACCGAAATAATGGTATGCTACAAGAGTAAGCACAATGTAAAGTTATTTTCCGATGTATATTGTATAGATTAAAAAAGGTTAACTGCAACTTGGATTTTAAATTGTTAATATGTATATGATAATTGTAAGCATAATGCAAAGTTATTTTCCGATATATAATTGTATAGATTAAAAAGGTTAACATCAACTCGAATTTTAAATTGTTAATATGTATCTGATAGGGCAATAGTGGTATTGTTTAAGCAGTACAATTTTTATTTTGAAAAATGAGGGTGTCGTGTAGAGGTTCCCAGCCTGTGGTATCTGGGTGGTCACCCGACTGGAAAACCGGGAATAGTCAGGGAATTTCGGGAGACCGGGAAAAAACAGGAAAAAGTCAGGGAAATTTGTTCTAAACCTGGATTTTTTTTATTTTGATCAATCTTATTGCAGGCAACAATTCGCTGATCTTTTTTTATAAATAGAATGAAACACCGTTGGCAACCAATGAAAATCAGTCATTTACTGACAGTCAAAAACGAATGTCATTCGTGTTCATGTAAGGGCGAGGTGTTTACATTTAAATTTCCGAGGGACCGAAATATTCGTCTATTAGTCCAGTCAACGAAGGGTTTGGAAAAAAAAAAAAACCATTAAATTATATAGTTTTGAAAATTCGTACACATGTTCGTTAGGGGCTTCTGATAAACATACTAAAAGTCCCCGATCCTGGGGGGTAAGGTCACGGCGCCATCTTGGATTTCATCACCCTTTTTTAGTTTTTCCAGAATATCTCGAAAACTATTGAGTTTTCAAATTACAATTGATTTAACAAATTAAAGAGCCCAAAATTCCCTACAAATACATGGTTATATTTTTCTTCCAGCTTTAATTGTTTTCCAGATAATGGGTCTCAAAGGTTGTCGCCATCTTGGATTTCCTCCCCCTTTTTTAGTTTCTCATGAATATCTCGAAATCTATTCAATTTTTAAATAACATGTAGTCAGCAAATTAAAGAGCGCAAAATTCCCTACGTACGCATGCTTTTATTTTTGTTTTAGCTATAATAGTTTCCGAGATAATGGATTTCAAAATTTGCAACAATCTTGGATTTTATCCCCCCTTTTCAGCTTTTTAAAAATATCACTGAAACTATTAAAGCTAGAAAACAAATAAAAGCATGCATTGGTTGAGAATTTTACGATCATTAATTTGTTGTATTTAATGTAATTTGAAAATCAAATAATTTTCGAGATATTTAAAAAAAAAAACTAAAAAAAGGGGTATGAAATCCCAGATGACGGCAAATTTTTAAATCCATTATCTTGGAAACTATTAAGGCTAAAAAAAAAAAAATAAAAGCATGTGTTTGTAGGGAATTTTACGCTCTTTAATTTGCTGATTACATGTAATTTGAAAATTGAATAGATTTTGAGATATTCAAGAGAAACTAAAAAAGGGAGATGAAATCAAAGATGGCGGAAACTTTTGAGACCCATTATCTGGGAAACAATTAAAGCTGGAAGAAAAATAAAAGTATAGTTTGTAGGGAATTTTAAGCTCTTTAATTTGTTTAATCAATTGTAATTTGAAAACTGAATTTTTTCGAGATATTCAGGAAAAACTAAAAAAGGAGGGATGAAATCCAAGATGGCACCGCGAACTCACCCTCCAGGAACGGGAACTTTTAGTATGTTCATAATAAGCCCCTCACGAACATATGTACCAATTTTCAAAACTATATGAGTTAATGTTTTTTCACCCCCCATTTTGGATCTTCGTTGACTGGTCTAAATGAACAGAATCACGTTCCTTTTGGTAGTTAAATTAGATTATTATTCTTGAGATGAAAATCTATAGTATAATCACACTCAGATGTGGAAGAAGAACCGGGATGTGGCTATATGTCCAAGAGATTCAGATAACTTACGAGATCGTAAATTTCTCTTTTTCTGTCTACAAGTTAGCATCCACACTATTGCCTGCTTTTATGATGATTTAATATCAAATAGGAATTATATCAGAATTAGTTTGTTTTTCCATTTCTGGAGATCTATTCATTGAATTATGCAGTATTTGAAATTAGTGCTAATATTTTCTTTCAGCATTTTTTGTTTGTTTATTTTGTGTATATTTTTTTTCTCTGAGTGTTGGGAAACATTATGATTAGTGATCATTTTGATAAATTATGGGATCTTCAAAGTATGGAACAGCCGTTACCCATACATATAAAAGAACTATTTTTTTTAGTATTATGTATGCATGTTCGGTTTTTTTTTTTTTTCCGTTCTTTACGCACGTCCAGATCTTTGACATATGAGATCAAATTTAGCAAAGTAATGGATTAGCATAAGAGGGGAGCTAACGCCACAGTAATTTTTTTTAAAATTCAAATTAGATTTTCATTTATTTAATTTTAAATGGTAAATTCAGGGGCCCCCCCCCCCCCCATTTTCGCGAATTTTATTTTTCTCTCTTTTTTTGTCTTTGATGTTTTATTTTATCTATTTCTCTCTATATGTTGTCCATTTTGAGCTGTATTGAAGGAAGTTGGTTGGAATAAAAAGTTGCTTTTTTTCTTTTGCAAACTATTCGATTCTATTCGTGTGACAGGTTATTATTCTTCTGTGTTTTAATTTATAAACGTCGGTAAAAAATCGTTTTTAAGTTTATATTTTTAATCAGAAAAACATGGAAAACCTTTCCCTTCATTGTAAAGATGTATTAGTTATTTTATTGTTTAAAAGTTTTAAATAAATGTTCTTTTTTCAAGCATTTTGCTTTTTTATTCAAACCATACGGACTTGAATGAATACTTAGTATGGCCAATGTGCAGGTGATTTTTTTCTATGGTTGATGGGCTACCTCCGGAAAAAGTCAGTGGAATTTTTTATAAAACCTGGAAATGTCAGGGAAATTTAAACAGCAAAAATGATGGCCACCCTGGGAATCAACTTCTGTTTGCTTCAAATTGAAAATTCTAAATATTTTTTCGGATTGTGATCCCATCAAATATAAAAGAGAATTTACCTGTTCTGCTTCAGGCTTGTTAATCAATCCAGATGCTGTTCTGAATCTTTCAAATCTTGCGATCCAATAGAAGTTAAAGCTGGCATAAAAGGAAACGAATCAAACAGACCTTTGTATTATTCGTCTCACCAGGCCGTAAGAAAGGAAGGTCGCTTAACATCTAAAACAAGAATTGTCTTTGACGCAGGAAGTCATCAGAATAATGAACTGTCTCTAAATGATTGCTTGTGGCCGGGCAAAAGCTTGAACCCAAATATTTTAGATATATTGATTGATTTTAGATTGAATAAAACAGCCCTTTGTTCTGACATGAAACAAGCCTTTTTACAAATCTGCCTTGCCGAAGAACACAAAGACGCTGTTCGCTTTCTCTGGATTAATGAAGAACCATGTGTTCATAAAAAACCCAAATTGCATGTATACCGTTTCAATCCAGTGAATTTCGGCGTAAGCTCGAGCCCATTTCTTCTCGCTGCCACAATTATGCATCATATTTAAAAATATAAAAATTATTTTCCTGACACTGTTCTACTTTTGGATAAATGTTTTTATGTTGATGATTTAATTTGCGGTGGTAACGATTTCGAAGAAACGCTTCAACTATCACGAAGTGCAAAAAATATTATGGAAGCTGCTGGAATGGATCTCAGAAAATGCAGTAGTAATGATGCTGATTTGATGGAGCAGTGGAAAAAAGAAAAATTTGATATGTACCCTGTAGATAAAGCCGTAAGCTTGGGCGTAAATACAACAATTCTTAGGACTATCATGGGACACTCATGAAGATTATTTAACGATGGATACAAAAAGTCTATTGGAATTTGTTTCCATAGATAAGAATACAAAAATATTCATACTTCAAGCAGTGGGAAGGATATTTGATCCTTTAGGGTTAATTACGTCTTTCACCATCAGAATGAAATGCCTCATCCAAGACCTGTGGAGTGAAAAAAATTCCATGGGACGACCCCTTACCGTCACATATTGAAAAAGAGTAGAAAAGGTGGTGTGAAGAATTACCCCACTTAGAAAATCTAAAAATACCAAGAATTAGTTCTAGATTCTACTCTAGATGAAGATATTGTTGAATTGCATATTTTTTATGATACCAGCAAAAAGGCATATGGCACAGCCATTTATTTAAAATCCAGAACACGAAATGGGATTTCAATTAAACTTGTGACTTCAAAAAGTCATGTGGCACCATTATACGGTGTAACTCTGCCTAGACTGGAATTGCTTGGAGCTCTTATTGCTGCCCCTCTGACATCTAAGGTGGGAAAGATCGTGAAGTCTAAAAGACCTTGTGTTCAATATCACTGGACTGACTCTAAAATTGTTGTCTTTTGGATTAAGGGTTCAAAAACCTGCTGGAAACAATTCTTTGTTAATCGAGTTAACGAAATCACCAGTTTGACTAACCCAAACTCCTGGTACCATTGTGCAGGTAAAAAAAAATCCTGCCGATTTACTCTCTCGTGGAATGAGTGCTGACTGTCTAGTAACATCAAACTAGAGTTGGGTGATACTGTATCAACTTGATACTTCGGATCAGGTACGCAAAAGTATCAGATATACCTAAATGATACAGACGAAAAGTATCAGGTACTCGGGTATCAGTTCTCGAACTCGAATGATAGCGATAAGTAATCGCTTCTGTCGTGTTCCTTTTCGGTCGGCTGATACGAAGTATCATGAAATACAAATCAGATTGATACAGTTCCGGGTTGGGTATGGCTTTCCGTTTTTGGTACAGGTATGATGATGAAGCGCATGTGGCCTGGGATTTGAAGTCATGATGGGTGAGGTGGAAAGGAGAGAAACAAATAGTTAAATGTATCGGAAGGCGGGATTCCCGAGCTGGGATTGGTATGTGTGGGATTTATATGTAATGCATTAATTTTGTGGAAAAGATTCGATAGGATTTCAGCATCATACACGCGTGTAGGAACATCTCGATCGAGAATGATCCCCGAAGTGGGTAGGTACTTCCTTATTAAAGAACGATTAAAATAGTGACGAGAA
>BGPR01014050.1:0-13965 GCA_013235015.1 Araneus ventricosus | reverse complement strand
TCGAAAAACAGTTCATCAATGCATAATATAAGGGTACTTTAAATAAAGTATACATTTGTGTTTGCGTATGTTTTTCAACGAAAGTCATTCATCTTGAGCTACTATCGGATCTAATTTCAGATGCCTTGATTGCAACATTTAATCATTTTACCAGTAGGCGAGGAAGGTGTCCCAAAATTTATACGGATAATGCCACTAATTTTGTAGTGTCGAACTCAAAATTGAAGAAATTTTATAAATTAATTAACTTTCCCGATGAAAATTTGGCTAATTATTTTACGTCTGAAGATATAGATTGGAATTTCATCCCTCCCAAGTCCCCTCACATTAGAGGACTTTGGGAAGCAGGAGTAAAATCGGTAAAAAAACGAAACATCTTAAACGAACTTCTTCGAATCTTCATGTTACATTGTTTAAAACTGATAAGATAGCATTTTTCCAAATCTTCAAAATTTTTTTTAAAAATTGCTTCTTCCATCAAAATTTTAAATATGCCCTCTATACAATGAAATGTAGTTCAGAAAAGCTTCCCCACATGTATACATGCTTATTCCAATAATTATTTAGTCAAAAAAGATATAGTGTTTTTCTCAGTGTAGTCATTTGTGTTTTAAATCTCAGAAAATTCTAGTAGTTGTAGAATGACATTACCCATCTCACAACCTTTTAGCTAAAAAAGGACAGTTTAAAAAAAAAGTGGCTTGAAACATTTTCATATTAACTATTCAAAATTAAAACCCATAATAATTATTTACTTTTAGCCTGTTATAATTGATAAGATAGCTTTTTTACAAAAATTTCCAAAATCCTTGTTTTTTACAACAAAATTTTAAACATTCCCATTTTTCAATTAAATATTGCACAGAAAAGCTTCCCCACTTGTATACATGCTTATTCCAATAATTATTTAGTCAAGAAAGATATAGTGTTTTTCGCAGTGTAGTCATTTGAGTTTTAAATCTCAGAAAATTATAGTTGTCGTAGAATGATGTAACCCATCTTGCAACCTTTTAGCTAAAAAAGGACAATTTAAAGAAAATAGTGGCTTTAAGCATGTTCATATTAACTATTCAAAATTAAAACCCATAATAATTATTTACCCTTAGCATTTAAAAATTGATTAAATAGCCTTTTTCAAACATCGTTCTTTCCAGTAAAATCTAAAACATGCACTTTTTAAACCGAAATGTTGCTTCCGCATATGTAAACACACTCCCTCCAAATATTATTAAGTGAAGGAAGGTACACTATTTTTCTCTGGATAGATGGAACTCAGAAAATTTCAGCTGTCGAGAGATGAATAAACCAATTTTTCAGAAACTTTTAGCTAAAAAGGACATTCAGTATTAAGCACACATTCATTCATTTGTCTAATCCAAATTCTACGACTCAAACTTATTTAATTCAAGCGATCTAACTCAAAAAAAAATTTTCTTTGTTTCAGACTTCAAACCAATTCAAGAGTTCCGCCGATTCTAACGCAAACAATCCTCC
Organism: Araneus ventricosus; assembly: GCA_013235015.1. NCBI lineage: Eukaryota > Metazoa > Arthropoda > Arachnida > Araneae > Araneidae > Araneus > Araneus ventricosus. The sequence goes on along the minus strand of BGPR01014050.1, from coordinate 12,471 downwards.
AAACTTGCGAGCTGTTGCCAAACTGCGATTATCAAATTCGGCCCGATTTTGCGTCCACATAAGCGTTTTATATATATAGATGTTTTTGCCTTTAAAATTTCAAAATGATTTATCTCATTCCATCTCTTCTTTATATGTACATAAAAGATAGAAGAAATATTGTTGGAAACTAACAATATTGGCAAGATTTTTTGGAATTTCTGATATTCTTCCTTCCTTCTTAGTATTCTTTGCTTTTAAGTAATGCTTAACTGTTGTACGTATTCAGACAACATGAATATCATGTTTAGATTGTTAATAGATGGACAAACTTCTTGCAATGATATGTTTTTAAACATCCTGGAGATACAATTTCATTGTTAACTTTTACTTTAGCCAAAGGATACAAAATAAAAGAACTGCAATTTGAATAATATGGTTGCTACATTCTGAGAGACAATATTTGATGAAGAAAAAATAGCTCATGTAAAATTTTTTTAGATCTTTCTATTTGTTTTCGAATTTCTGTTGAAACGTGATCTGACATTGTTATGTATGCATTTCCATTCATTGTTTTTTGTCACCAGACTAATACTTTTAACATACGTGAAATTGAGGCCAATAATTTTCTGTAAGAATTATAATGGCAACTATGGCATATTAAATTATGTACCATTTATTCTTTTCATATACCTAGTGATTACATGTTTTCCACTTTAAAAAGCTAGGTAGTGAAAATAACAGTGGCTACCAAAATTGAGGTATATTAATTTTTTAAAATCTTTATGATTTTAATAATTATCAAGATGGATTCAGTGCATACTTTTATGAAATTTTTATTGGTCTTACTAATTTAAAAGGAATAGCAATTATTGTATGCAGTTCCATTTTAAATCAGTAATTTAACTCCTTATTATTATTCCTTTCACAATTTTTGAAAATATTTCTTCATAAAGTAATCTTGGATCATCTGCAGTAGCTAATCTTTTTAGTTAAACAAAAATTAATAAATCTAAATGTTTATTTGTGTGATTTAATTTAATTTTGTAACTCGGCAAGAATCTGATGGAAAAGGTGGATGTTCTTGCATAGTATCCGATTAACCCCTTAAGTCTCGCGCCCGTCATATTGATGGGCATCGAATTATCGCATTTTTAGGCTTTTAAAGTAAAATTTAATCATTGGTTAGCTTTATAATTTGACATAAAAATTACGTAGAATTCATAAGCATTTCAAGTATTCTATGCCTTCTTAGATGAATGAAAACGACAGCCCCTTTCCAAAGCAGGAGGGGTCATCTTATTAGATAGCAAAAAAATAAAAAAATGCGATCTTTAAGGGGGTTAATAAATTTCACAATTTTATCTATTTAAGTTAAATATGCATTGGGCACTTTTTTCCCCGTGAAAAACTGCATAAAATAAATGCAATGTAATTCAAATGTAGTGCAATGGTTTTCAATGTTTTTATCTAGAATTTTAGAATAATTAAAATGCTTCTATTAATTTTAATTAGTACAAATATAATGTACCATTTTGTCCATGATTTCATCTTTAAGGGTACCTTCCCACCCCTGATGTTGCCACATTTCCTATTGAAGGACATTGAGATGTAGCTGGTTTGGCATCTAACAAAGTCACCATCACTCTCAAGAATGATAAATTTAATTTATGACTACATTCCAGAATCATCTAGGCTTCAAAAGGTAGTCCCTTTTCATTCAAACTTTTTTCAAATTACAGTCACTTGACTCTTTTCCTTTTCTGAAAAAAGATGGTTCCCCTCCCCCTTTCTATCTTTAAATTATAGCCTTCTTACAAGGATCTAAAAGTACTTGGCATAAGTTTTAGGAAGACTTTTTGGAAATCACCCTTAACCTCATTCATAAAGTTGAAGGGAAAAAAATGTGGGAGGTATCCCTTGTATCCCAACTCCATTGTGGCATCCTTCCAAAATCTTTTTGCAATTCCTTTTAATTCAGGCGATGCATTTTTGCTGTTTTGAGTTGTTTCCACCTTCTTTAGATAGTTTAATGGTCAGCTTTATTTCATCATATGTTGTTCCTTTTGATCGTGCTTTTTTTTTAATCAAATAAAGAGCAAATAAGTCTTGAAATCTGTTTATATGATGTGCCTTTTATTAACATTCAATACAGTTTTTTTTTCTAATGTTTTTGGAAATTAAATTAAAGTTAAGTGTCTCTCAATACTTGAAACATTATATTTTTATCATCAAATATATGTTTGACCTTACTTTTGTTTCTTAGTTTCAGTGAATTTTAAGAGAAAGATATATACAAATCAAATATTTCTGTATATAATATTCAAACCATTATCGTTTAAAACATAATTTATTTAAAGAGTCATAAGCAGTGATGTAAAATACCCAGGTATTTATTTTTAAGGGTAAATACCCTGGGTATATACCCGGGTAAATACCCAAAATGGATATTTACCTGGGTATTTATTTTTGAATCGCCCATATTCATATAAAATACAGGCACTTCTATGAAATAGGACGTCTCTATATAATATAAATATGTATAGAATATATATATATTGAGTATAACATAAGATTAAAAAAAAGAAAACTTGTAATATATGAATCTTTTAAATTCTATAAAAACTAAAAAAATGAATCAGTAAAAACAAAAACGCAATAGTATATCATGGATCTTACATAAAATACGTGGCTTAAATATCAATCCTTTTTAAAACTCAAGTAAATTTAAAAAAAGAAAATGTTGAGTTTGGTTTAAAAATGAAAGAGCTGACAATAGGAACTAAAATGAAAGATACAATTGTTTATAATTCTTTTTGGATTAATTAGTTAAAATACCAGACATTGTTGATAAGTTAGCAGATGTTTTAGTTCTACAGTTTTAAAAAGTTAATTTAGATTCACTTAATTTACTTTCAACAAAGGTACGTTATTTTTGTAACAAGATTTCAGGAACAAGAAATGTGAATTTTTTGTTGCTGAATCTGTTGTATTATTTGTCGGTATAGTAGACTTACACACTCACGCTCAGTTTCTTGGTTAGACTGGATTCATTTGGATCATGAACATCAATACTTAAATGATCTTAAAACTCTAAATTTAAGGGAAGTGTCATGGTTGGAATCTGATTAAAAGAAAATTCATTGGCTATTTTATCCCTTTCAAAACCTTTTTTAATCCAACAAGACTTTGAAACATTTTTCTTTTTTGTTTCTCCATTTTGCTTACATTGGCAAGTTTGTACTCAGCATTACAGTACTTACATTGGATACTTTTATCATTCTTAAAATTAAAAGCTCTAAGAAGGTAACTTCCCTCCTTTTTTACTTATTAACGTAAAATTTACAGTAATATTAATATACGCGAAGTTAATGACTAACTATTCAGTAAATCAAAACAAGAATGTTTGATTTCCGGCATGGCAATGTGAGTAAATTATGGATCACAAAATTCACTGGTACTGTCTGTCTCAACTAATAATAAAGGAGAATGTGTGTGTTTTGGCGCTCTACAGGCCAGACCGCTAAGCCTAGAGCAACGAAATTTGGCACAAACATACTTTGGAGGGTGGGAGTGTGCACCTCGTAACCGTTGTTTTTTAATTTTAATTAATTAAAAATTAAGCGAAATTTTTGAGTGTTTCCTTAATAACTCCCGAAAATAGTACAGCATAAAAATTATTTTTACACCATCTGAAAATTTAAAAACTTTTCTTTTCAATGATAAGAATTAAGTTTTCATTTAAGTTTTATTAACATTTACATTTAAGTTTTTTTATTTCGTCGATTACGTAGAATTTGAAGTAACTCGACACGAACAGTTACTTGACTCCATTAGGGACTTTCATATAGACAAGGAACAGAACAAGTACAAGGCTACGTTAAAAACACTGGGTAAATTTCTATCGCAATTTGAAGTTTAAAATTATTTTGTTAAGGGAACACTGAATATCAAACTATACATAAAAGAGTCAGTTGAAATTATATTCCCGGCGAACAAGCTGGTCGCCGATGGTGGATACTATAACACAAACGGCGTTAAAAATAATTATTCTATTGTAAGTGTCAAAGTTTCAAACAGTAAAAACTAAATTATCCCCCGATCCCGTCTAAGTTTTAGAATACTTTATTCTGAATCCTGATAGCAATTGTTTTTTGTTGATATAATTTATTCAAAACTACATTTTTTTAAATACAAAATGCCCAGTTTAGGGGTACATATTATTTTTTTTATTTCATTTTGAATCATCATTCACAAATACTTTAAAAAATACCCAGTTTTGGGATATTTATAATTTTTATATTTCATTTTGAATCAACATTTAGAGATGTATTTTTTTTTTTTGCAAAATATCCAGTTTGGAGGTATTTTTAAATTTTATATGTTTTATTTTGAATCACCATTCACAAATGCATTTTTTCGCAAAATATTCAGTGTAAGGGAATTTATAAATTTAATACTTCTTTTTGAATCACACCATTCTCAAATACTTTTGCAAAGAAAACCCAGTTTTGGGTATTTATAAATTTTAAGTTTAATTTTGAATGACCATTCACAAATACTTTTTTTTGCAAACACTTTTTTAGGAGGTATTTATAAAACTCTGTATGTTTCTTTGTGAATCAGCATTCAAATTTTTTTTCGCAAAATACCCAGTTTTTGGGTATTTACCCAGGCCTTGGGTAAATACCCAGGTATATACCCAAAAAATATTTACCTACCCACTGGGTATTTACCCACCCCACATCACTGGTCATAAGTGATGATAGTGGGTTGACGAGGGTAAATGTTGACCGGGTCATAATAATTTTTGCCCCCCACCCCGTCATCATCTGCTCAGCTTGTGTAAACGGCGCCCGGGGCATGGTATAACTTTTAGCACCCCCTTATCGAATTTGTCTTTCAAAAGCGACATATTAGCTTTTTATTACCACGTGGGTTGTCGCGTACAGAGGGTAAGTGGCACCTGGTCAATAATGCGATTTTTTTTTTTTTTTAACCCAATCGTCATCAGTGTCTTGACGAGCATAATTGATGCCAGAGAATTGTATTATTTTCTAGACCCCTTCATTACTTATTTCCTTAAAGAATAGCTTAAACGCAGTAATGTTTGCCCCCCCCCCTACTACGCCACTGAGTGAAGAAGACAATGCTGTTTTCGTTTTTTTCAATGAAGAGTATTTTAGATGCAAATTTCTTTTTATAACTGAAATGGTAATAAAATTCTGGGGTTTTTTTTTCAGGTTTCTTCTACGATGTCCAGATTGAACAGAAGAAAGTCATTTCTTTAAATAAAACAAAACCTTCTTAACAGATAATTTTCCTTGCTGCAACTTCAGCTCTTTATAACAACATAAAAACAAACGTCAAGTTTTATCAATCATCAAAGAACATACAAGATGGGGACGAATGAAACAGATTTGATTACTGATTTCTGTGTGAAAACAGTTGATACTAATAAAAATGCTGAAAATGTAAATAAAAAGAACAAGAAATATTTCTCTCTCGCATGTGATATCTGTGGTCGGAAGTTTTGTCAGAAGCGGCTTTTGAAAAAACATTTTCATACCCATACAAAAGAAAAATCATATTCATGTGATGTATGCTGTAAAAAGTTTTCTCAGAAATGCAATTTAATTGAGCATTTGAAAACTCATACAAATGAAAAGCCATTTACTTGTGATGTATGTGGAAAAGGATTTTCTCTGAAAGGCAATTTTGCTACACATTATCGAATCCATACAGGTGAAAAGCCCTTTTCTTGCGATGTATGCAATAGAAGTTTTTCTCAGAAAGGTTATTTAAATGTGCATCTTCTAACTCATACAAATGAAAGGCCTTATTCTTGTGATGTATGTGGTAAAATTTTTTCTCAGAAATTCCATTTAAAAGGACATTATAGAATCCATACAAAGGAAAAGCCCTTTTCTTGTGAGGTATGCCATAAAAAATTTTCTCTAAAAAGTTGTTTAAATATACATTTTCGAACTCATACAAATGAAAAGCCCATTTCTTGTGAAGTATGCAATAAAAATTTTTCTTCTAAAATTAGTTTAAGTAGACATTTCCTAACTCATACAAATGAAAAGCCCATTTTTTGTGATGTATGCGATAAAAATTTTTCTTCTAAAACTAGTTTAAGTAGACATTTCCTAACTCATACAAATGAAAAGCCCTATTCTTGTGATGTATGCCATAAAAATTTTTCTTCTAAAATTAGTTTAAGTAGACATTTCCTAACTCATACAAATGAAAAGCCCTATTCTTGTGATGTATGTCATAAAAATTTTTCTTCTAAAATTAGTTTAACTAGACATTTCCTAACTCATACAAATGAAAAGCCCTTTTCTTGTGATGTGTGTGGAAAAGGATTTTCTCAGAGAGGCAATTTAGCTAGGCATTATCCTATGCATACAGATGAAAAGCCATTTTCTTGCGATGTATGCCTTAAAAATTTTTGTCAGAAAAGTTATTTAAATGTGCATCTAAGAACTCATACAAATGAAAAGCCCTTTTCATGTGATGTATGTGGAAAAGGATTTTCTCGGAAAGATGTGTTAAAAGTGCATGGTTTTATTCATACAAATGAAAAGCTGTGTTCTTGTGATGTATGCCACCAAACTTTTTCTCAGAAAAGTCATTTAAATGTGCATCTTCGAACTCATACAAATGAAAAGCCCTACTCTTGTGATGTTTGCCATAAAAAGTTTTCTCAAAAAAATACATTAAATTTGCATCTTCGAACTCATACAAATGAAAAACCCTTTTCTTGTGATGTATGTGGAAAAGGATTTTCTCAGAGATGCCATTTAGATAGACATTATCGTATGCATACAAATGAAAAGCCATTTTCTTGCGATGTATGCCTTAAACATTTTTCTCAGAAAAGTTATTTAAATGTGCATTTGCAAACTCATACGAGGGCAATTCGGAAAGTAACCTCCGAATCGCTGTAAAAAACAAACCAGCACAGAGGAGAAAAAAATTTATTTACATATCAAAGGTACAACTCTCCTCTATTTTTCAACATAGTCTCCCCCATTATTCAATCACTTGTCGTACCGTTTTACCAATTTGCCAATTCCTTCTGCATAAAGAGCGGCCGCCTGCGATTTTAACCAATGTGTCACCGCGTTTTTAAGTTCCTCATCGTCAGCGAAATGCTGTCCCCCAAGCCACTTCTTCATTGTAGTGAACAGATGAAAATCAGAAGGAGCCAAGTCCAAGGGAGGATGTTGAAACACATCCCATTTGAATTTGAGCAAACCTCTCCTGTTCTTACAGCAGTGTGAGGGCGCGCGTTATCGTGCAGAAGCACAACCCCAGAACTCAGTAGGCCGCGACGTTTGTTCTGGATGGCTCTTTTCAGTTTCTTCAACGTGCGACAGTAAACTTCATTATTGATTGTTGTTCCACGTGTCATGAATTCGTCATGTTCAAAAAGTCTTCCCCACCCGTGTGGTACCGGGAAAGAAATTTTAAGGCAGCACCCATTCGACTGGTTTTGTGGATCTCCGTGAGCATTTTTGGTACCCATCGAGCACAGAACTTCCAGTAGCCTAATTTTCCCGTTACTGTCTCATACAAAACTGTCCGAGAAATATTTGGAAGGTGTTCTGAAAGTTGGGTGATTGTGAAATTACGGAACAAAAGAATTTTTTCGTCGATTTCTTTGATGAGATCAGCACTCACTACAGACAGCCTTCCATTCCGTTATTCGTCATGGATATTTGTTCTTCCGTCCTTGAAAAAGCGCACCCATTGACGCACTACACCTTCACTCATAATGTTTGGCCCGTATACGGCACACAATTCACGATGGATATCCGCTGCTGACAGTTTTTTGGCCCAAAGAAATCTTATCACTCCTCGTATCTCACATTTGGCGGGATTTTTTTTTGAGGCACACATTTTGTCACGTTATAACTAGCAAAAGCTTGGCTCTATGACACTCTCACTCGCCGACTGGAAGCTTACTGAATCACAGATTGCTCCTGCATTCGATTGAGGGCGCTCCGAACCGTACTTCCAGCACCACGCCCAAACGGCGGTTAGTTTCCGAATTGCCCTCGTACAAATGAAGAGCCTTTTTCAGTGAGGAACGTTGAAAAGGATTTTCTCAGACCGGAAGTTTAACTGCATATTATCGTATTCATACAGGTGGAAAGCTCTTTTCTTGAAATGTATGGAATAAAGATATTTCTTGGAAAATTCATTTAAATTAGCATTATCTAATTCATAAAAATGAAGAACCCTTTTCTTGTGCTGTATGTGATAAAAATTATTCTCATAAAGGTGATTTAAAATACATAACAGAATCCATATTATCAATGTGTATTCGAATGTTCTGATTATGTGTAGTAAAGTATTTTCTCATAAAATTGATTTAAATGGACATTATCGGACTCGTACAAATGAAAAACGGGATTTTCATGATGTAGAAAAAGATTTTTTCTTAACAGTAATTTCAATATTCATCATTGTATACACCTATTGGCCAAAAGTTTTGTAAGATATTTTAAAAATCCAAAACAATTGTTAATTTGAATACAATGATTCACAATCAGTTGTGGAGAATAGTGGGGTGTACAATCGTTAGAACTCTCATTTTACTGTGAAAATTTTTATCACTAGGACATTTAGGGGACCGTCGACAAATTGATGAAAACAAAAATTATTTGGGCTCACCCCAATTCACAGAAAGCTGATAATGCTTTGAAACTTTCAGCAATCTTTTGATTTTTATACACATTGCTTACATGCATTTTCATAAAAATATCATTTGCAGTTGGGAAGATATAAAGATTTCTTTAACCCTCTAAGCGTTCAGACGTATTTTTCCGTCTCTCATATTGAGTTCAAAAGCAGATACTCATGTCCATGTGTATAATTTCTTAAACTACCATGGATAAAATATTCTTAAGATTTCAAGATTTGAAAGCAAGCATCAAAATAGCTAATCGCTCAGAGGGTTAAAACATCCGAAATTTTTCGCATGTATCTTGCTTATATCATTCAGAGTTTTACGCCAAATTTTGGAGAAACCTACAGAGTACTTGACAGTATGTTATACAAACATTATATTAAAATTTGAAGTAAATACCATGAAAATATGAGTATTTATAGTCAGGAATGGTGCTAGAATTTGCCCGACGTGGGGCACGATTTCCCCGACAGGGGGGACGAGTGTAATGAAATTGGTCTCAAATTTTCGCCAGATTATTATTTATCAACTACAGTTGAATACCCCGTACAGAAATTTTCCCCGACGGGGGGGCACAGCATCCCCGACAGGGGGGCCCTGGCCACCCCTGTTTATAGTAATTACTTTTTAACTGCTCATGCGCGAAACATAACGTTAGTTTTCTTTCATAATGTCGAAGCCAAATGTCTAAGGCAGCTTATATAAAAATTCCTGTTGAATACCATTAAGATTTAGAAAGCTCAAAGATTTCTGCTGTTCTTTAAGAGAAACAAAACGATGAGGGTTTTTCCAGAAATCAATGTTTTTTAAACTTGAATCTTCAGGTATTAATCGTCGAATTGAAATTTTAATTATGCATTTAAATTATAAGTTTAGATGGATACTCAGGATATTAAAATTATATAAAATTCAATATTGCAGTTCTAAGATTCAAGTTAAAAAAATATTGATTTGAGGAAAAATCCTCATCATGTTGTTTCTCTTGGAGAACAGCAGAAATTCTGCTGGTTGCAATACCTACAATTTTCTAAATCTTAATGGTATTCAACTGGGATTTTTACGTAAGCTGCCTTACAAATCTAGCTTTGACGTTATGAAAGAAAATTTACGCTTTGCTTCGAGCATGCTTAGTTAAAAAGTATTTACTTCAAATTTTAATACAATGTTTCTGTAACATATTGTCAAGAATTCTGTAAGTTTCGCAAAATTTGAAAGAAGCAAAAAACATGCGAAAAATTTGGGATGTTTTGAAGAAACCTTTATACCTTATTCCCAGATATTAATGTCATTTTTATGAAAATGCACGTAAGCAATGTGTATAAAAAGCAAAACGATTGCTTGAAGTTTCAAAACATTATCAGCTGTCTGTGAAACGGGGTGAGCTCAAATAATATTCGTCTTCATAGATTTGTGAACGGTCTCCTAAATGTCCTCGAGACAAAATCTTCGTTGTAAAATGTGAGTTCTCACAATTGTACGTCCTACGATTCTCCACAACTGGTTGTGATCCATTGTATTGAAATTAACTCCAAATGTGTTTCGAATTTTAAAAATCTTGGGTTGAAATCTACAAGTTGGAACACACTCTTAGTAAAACGGCGCCATCGCGCCAAGCCGCCAAAGCAAGATGGTAAACAAACGTGCATCGGTCACAGTTAAAAGTTAATCGTTTAATCTATTTTCGAACCCATTGCGTTTGTGGTTTGTCGTTGCGCTATCTCCCGTTTTAAATGTAGAATTTCAACAGAACTACTAGCTTTCCTAGCTCATTGAATGTACGGAATATGTTACTCTTAATTATTCTAATGAAGCAGGAAAAATAACGCTCGCGATGCCTGCGGCATCTGAAGTAGGCACCGGGCAAATTTTTTTAACTTAAAAAAACATCAGCGGCTTCGCTTTCAGCAAAGTGGGATCCTAGTAGCTTCGCTAGCTTAGTGAATGTACGGAATCAGCTTCTTTTAATTACTCTAATGAAGCAGCAGAAAATTTGCCCTTAGTAGCGTTCAAAACAAGTACAACTTCAAAAATTCCATGCAAACGATTTTTATTACAAGGCAAAGAAATAATCTCTCAATTATACGATCGGAAAAATATATAATCACTAAATAAACCCAAGTTCTATTTGTCATTTATTTCCTAATTGAAACCATACTAATTAAAATACATTTTATTATTTAATTAAATATTTTAAGTTATTTAAAAATCCGCGTAGTATGTAAACAACTCAAATCACGCAAAACGCTTGCCATGACGTAAGCAATCTAGCCGATGGGTTGCCAATGGAACTAATCCGCTCGATTCCTCAGGTAACCATATTGGCGATGAAATCGGTGTGTTCCAACTTGTAGATACCAACCAAATCTTGCAATACTTTTGGCCAGTAGTGTAAATAAAAAACTGTATTCCTTTGATATCTATGTTAAAGAATATTCTTTGGATAGTAATTCACATATGAATTATTTTGAATTTATATAAATTAAAGATTTTATTTTTATGGTGTGTTTTAAATAATTATCTCAAACGATTTTTGATAAACATTTTCCTTCTCATACAAATGAAAAATTTCATCTAGCGACGTGTAATAAAAAATTCTCTTTTGAAGGTCATTTAATTGAACATCTTGTGATTAAAAAAATAATAAAATAAAAAATGTTATTCTTGTGAAATTTGCAGTTGCGGATTTTCTCAGAAAACTCATTTCATTGCACATTGCCGAAATCTTAAAAATGAAAAGTCCATCCTTGTGATGTATGCTGTGGAAAGTTTCCTCAGTACTATTTATTACTGATACAAAAGGAAAGCCTAGTGCTTGTGATATGTTTCTGAAATTTTTTTCTAAACATAATTTTAATTAGACTAAACATTTTATTTAATCATAACAAAAATGAAATCTGCGTAATATATTTTTAAAGAATTTCCTCTTGAAAATTATCATAAATTATTTTTCAATGGATGAAACTTATGTTTAAATTTAAAAAAGCATCCCTTCAAAGCGTTTCTGTAAAAAAGTTATGTTTTTTTTATTATTTCAGTGGTCCTTTCTAAAGTTTAATATGGTATTGCTAACCAAATTTTACTGTAATGTATTTTTAAAGATTTAGGTATGAAATTTCATTCATATAAATTATATTATATTCATTTAATATGCCAAATATTCCTATTGATTGTAGAAAAAATTTAAAGTTTGTTATATTGATGAATGCCATTCTTCTCTTCCTGGCCTATCATCTATATGCATCATGTTTAATTCGTTAGGAAAAACAAGGATATATATTATGTATGCTAATCCAGAATGAAAACGACACTCTTCTATTTCTTATAGGTGTTACTAACAATCTATGAAACGTCGGCATTCTATAGAATATCTAGGCATTTTATAGAATGCCGGTTCATTTTTAGGTAAAGTATGAAATATGAGAATTATTATATACCTTCCATAGGCATTGTATATAATACCTAGTCATTCTATAGAATGACAAATGCTATTTAGGCAAAGTATGAAAAAAAGATCATAAGGCTATTATTTACAAGATGTACATTCCTCAAAAATGCAAATGTTATTTTGAAAAAATAAAAGAGTGTCATAAAAAATTTTTTATTCAAAATACGTAAAATAAAATGAAAGTTATACATATCAAAGTTTTTTTGTCTTTTTTATTAAAGAAAACAAAATAAAATGTGAACCTACATGTTACATCAAGGAAGGAAATAATTTTATTTTTATTTGCAATTTAATTGTATTGCTTATAAAATTGAATGGACGATGTCTTGCATACTTTTCTGCT
>BGPR01014049.1:0-40173 GCA_013235015.1 Araneus ventricosus | reverse complement strand
AAAACAATGCATACTTTTTTATCACTTTTCTCTACTTTTAGTTTCATCGAGTTAATCGATTTGGCAAGTGAGGCAATCACTTTTCTTTTACTTGCCAAATTGATTAACTCCCTTAATCACGCAAAAATTGTAGTAATAATAACGATTACTCCAAGGATATTCTATCTTATACTTTTATATGTCGTTAGATAACATATTCATTTGCAGTAAAACAGTCTCCGGCGTTCACATGAATTTATAATTTCAAAGGAATTTTAAAAAACATTGTATACTATTTTATCAATTTTCTCTACTTTTTGTTTTATGGAGTTACTCGATTTGGCGAGTGAGGTATTCACCTTTCTTTCACTTGCCAAATTGACTAACTCCTGTAATCACGCAAAAATTGTAGTAATAATAACGATTACTCCAAGGATATTCTTATATTTTTTATATGCCGTTAGATAACAGATTCATCTGCAGTAATACAGTCTACGACGTTTATTGGAATTTATAATTTCAAAGGAATTTTAAAAACCAATGTATACTATTTTATCACTTTTCTCTACTTTTTGTTTTATGTAGTTAATCCATTTGGCAAGTGAGGCATTCATATTTTAACTTGTAAGGAGATTCAGCTGATGGATTTATAGAACGATCTTTTTATAAAAATCCCGCTATTTTCATACGAATGTTCGATCCGAACCTGAAAACATCCGTCTGTCGGGTGTGGACGGTCCCCGGTCTCCTTCGAGAAAGAGAATTTCATAAACGCACAGTTCATTAATCATGATCCGGTGTGAAACACCCATCAACTTTCTCTGCTCCCTCTTTTTCAACCCTCTCTAATGGCGGACGCAGCATCCACGTTTCATTTCAGGACTAATGTCCCCTCCTTCCTCAGCCAACTCTGTTGTGGCAATAAATGGATTGGCTGAATTACGGCCATAAAAAGTTTTATATCTCGCGCATTTGCCAGCATATCATTCGGGGCCTCGTGTGCTTGTATACCTGATGTTTAGATTTTGAGTAAATAAACAAAATTGCCAAAGAGGGGCATTTTGTTTTATTATGTTTAATATATGTGTTCCGCATTGAAAAGCAAAACTTTTAAAAGTACGGTTAAGTATCCTGAATTCCAAGAAGGTACTGTCACTAATACTTATAACTAATTCGTAGTTTACAGATTTACAACAGAAAATAAATAAGAAAAAACATTCAAAGTTTGAACTATTTAATCGATTCTTTCATCGTAATCTCATTAGAATTTTTCAATATATAGTTAGAATTTAAATTTCTTTGAAAATATGGTGAAGACACCTGCATTCTTAGAAAATAAACGAATGATAATAATCCGCAATGGCGTAGCGATGGTACGTGGTGCCCAGGGAAATACGATTTTTTCGCCTCCAATGGCCATCAGTGACTTAACAAGGGCATTTGCGCCCGGAGTTTGATATTATTTTTTCGCCCCTTCATTATAGTATTTCACCTTAAAAACTGACCGAAACGCACTAATATTTTGTCTCCATGGCGCCCCCTAAGACTGGTGTCCGGGCCGCATATAACCGACCTTTACTTCAATTCGGGCCAGAGAAAATAACCGAGCTCGCTGATTGGCTGCTTCCCTTAGTGTCTTCATGACGTCATGTTTAGCCTTTAAAAAGTTTAGAATAGTGTTCTTTTAGTGATAACAAATAGCAGCACTAGTGAAAAATATTTTAATATAAGAGGATTCGTAATACTCTATTTGATGATTGTAAACTGTTTTATTGCGTATCATCTAAAATTACTTCAAGCTATTTATATGTTTATCTTGCTGATATTTAATCTCATGTTAATTATACATTTTAATTCATAAGTATTTTGCCATTTAGAGAGCATATGACTTGTAAGTTTTGCAATTTGGTGGAAAGGCGTGACGTCAGTGAGCTAACCAATCAACGGGTTCCGTTATTTTCTCTGGTCCGAATTGAAGTAAAGGTCGGTTATATGCGTCCGGGCCTTGTATACCCCCTTGCCCCCCGGTCTTTATGCCTCTGATAATCCAAGAGGGTTGACGTTTTTCTGGTAGAACAGAGAAGCATTCAGCTGGCTGAAGATATTAATTTAAGCACTTTCGAATAGACACTGAGAATGGTTATAAGACTGAGCGATACTACCATCGTTACAAAAAAAAATTATTAAAGAATAAAAAACTACATCGGTATGGAGATTTCCAGCTTGAGAATTACAAAACAACCTGCAATATTACACTTTTATTTGCTAACTGAAACAGACGATATTTACACTTGGCGGAAAATGCCCAAGTAGAAGACTAGAGCCCATTGCTTTGCCATTCGTTGGTGAACTTAAACTCGACCGCTCGAACGAAAATAAAACTTAGCAATAAACCTTCCGCTTTCCATCATCATCAGTTTCCCCTGCATTCCATTTCTGCACAATTTTAACCAGCAGACCCGCCTATAAAACATATTCTATGCCAATATCAATTCAAAACATTATCACCATTTCCGGCAATTGAGCTTCTATGAAAAATTTAAAAAGCATTTTTTTTTATTTTAATAAATTTATTATAAACACTGCAACCTTTTTTCCTCCTTGATGTCGTGCCATAGACGTTATACTTTGTAACTATTTTAGCATGCCAGCTTACGTATTTCATTTCAATTTTAATTTTCAGGCTATTGACCCAAATACGTAACAAATTCTTTGCGTTCAAGTGGAAGAAACAACTTCATGAACAAAATTAAGCGTTTCATCCTCAGAAAACATCCTGAAAATTAATCTTCGATCAGAACAGCAGCAGCATGAAGCTATGTATTTCAGTTACAAAGTAAAAGAAAATTGAAATTTCAAATGCATTCCATCTTTACAATAACCTATTTAGAGGCGTAGACAAAAAACAATTTGACATGAGCAATTAGTATTCTGTAACTGGAACAGTTAAAAGAAACATAATTACTTTCTTGAAATGCTGTTACTTTTTGTTTGTTAAGACTCAATTTTCAAGGCGTGAATTGATTGCTTTTTTGAATGAAGGTCATTTTTATTTTGTGATTTTCTAGGAAAAATTTTAACAAATCACGTGCACAGGAGAAAATTCTCACAAAGGAAACAAAATAAAAATATTTGCTAAATTAAGTTGATCCCCAATTAAAGAATCTAGTTTATCATTTTTTATTTTCTTTCGGAATTTTTTAAATTTTGATGTTGAGTCTAATATATTTTTATTATTTATTAAAATAGAGATTTAGTTAACAATTTATCGTGCCATTTCGTTCAAGATTTCAGTTTTATTGGTACTAAGATTATTTATTTATTTTGTAATTTGATTTCATACCATGTTTATTTAACTACACAAACTTTTGTATTCAGATTAATGAAAGATTATTCATTATTCAGATTTTGAAATCCATTCTACATCTCGCAGGATGATAAGCGTAAGACAACTTTTACTGAAATGATAAGCATTGTTACGTTTGCCATGTCACGTGAATTGACTACATTACAGTAATACTTTTTGTTTATGAAATATATTGAAATAAATCTCTAATTTTTCAAAACTAAAAATAATTTTTCTTAACCTTGAAGCCATTTTTAACTGATTTGCTGCCCCTAAACAGTTATTGAGATGGGGCAAGCTCTTATAACATTATTTTGCTGAGCAAAGCAAATTGAAGTCAAATAGAAATTAAATATACTTAGTGTGACCTTTAAACTATTCGCCAGAATAGCTTGAAATAGGTTGTATCTCAAGTTGAAACCAGCAAAATTTCTTCCTTTTATTAAAGACCTCTCTTCTCAATTAGCATAATGCGACAGGCGATCTGACCATTGTTTTAGATGGAACGCACATCCAGTGTTGCCATTACGTAGCTTAGAAACTCCGATTATACATATTTAAAAAAAAACTTGAATATGAAGAGGCCTGTGTACCCAGTTACCTTACTTTTAATATCCAAAATAGAACTTCAGTTATCTCCAACGTTAACCAAAGTTTTATCATTAGCATCATTCATTGAAGCACTTGATTAAAGAAAAATCAAAGTGGCTGACGATTAAAACAAGTTTCGGACGAAATCCATTAGTGCATGAAATTATTAGTGCATGAATTCCTAAAAATATGACTTTCTGATATTTAAACTTTCCATATTAAGAGCTGTGCAGATTAATATCCTTAGCACTTTCTAATTATGATAATCAATTACTCAGTATGGTTTAAAAATTCAGACTTCAAATACTATCTTTATTCGTAAATGCAAAGAATTCTTTCTTTAACAATTTCTGGCATAAACCGCTTCCAGCCACTTGATGAAAAATTCTTGTAAGAACGATTCCAAACAGCAAAATTCTCCGAATTAAAAAAGACTTTTGCTGATTAGTTAAGAATGCTTTCTTATGCGAAAACCTCGAAGAACAGTAATTTGAAATTGACATTTCAGAAAAGAATTCGTCCCGGAACAATTCTTTTCACAAAGAAAACGATCGAAAGAATTGTGACCACAAAACAGTTTCCAGATTAATCATTTACTCAACAGAATCTGAGAGCAAATCACAAGAGACGAACTCTTCCAAGAATCTTACCGTTGTTGAAGATGGTAAGAAAAAAAGTAAACGAAGAAAGCACCTTTTACCGACAGCGACGACTATTTATTTATTTATATTTTTTCCTCGTCTCTTCAGTTTTCTGTGTTTGTTTGAAGGAGCAAAAATAATCTTGCTGGTAATCCCAGTGATGTCTCCTGAGCCTGGTTACAGCCTAGCCTATAGGCTGAAAACTCTTTAGTAATTACTGCCGGTGCACGCGGTTTCTAAAATTCGAAGGTTTTAGAATTCCACCAGGAGTTAAGCTACTATCGTTTGGCAGAAGTCTCCAGAGAATTCCACCGGTTCGGGTTGTGTTGTTAACGTCCTGGAGGCACCTCAAACTTGCAAATCGTCCGTTGGGAAGCCGAGGCCGGGACGCCAGCTCACTAATAATCCTCGTTTAATGAACATGGGATGCCCGAGTGTCAAATTTTTGCGAAACGCTTCCTCTTTTCCTGGGGTTATTTAGTCGATGATTTTGGTTCTTTTTTTCTCCATCTCTCCTTTTCCCGCTCTTGTTCTGTTCGATAGTGTTTTATTTGAATGGTGGAGAATTGAGAATGAATAATGGAACGGCGCTTGATATGGAATTCGCAAACAATGCCTCGGAACATTTTACAGTTTACTTTTCTGTTTGTTTTTGAATTTTCCCGCGCTTTTCCCAATCCATTGTGACAAAGTCTCTTTGTTTGAAACCATTATCTTTAAGCCGTGACGGGGGTGTAAATTTAATGAAATGCAGCGCGCCAGTTTCAGTAATGAGTTGTGGTCTTCACGGTATAAAAATTCGCTTTTCAGACTATGGGATTAGAAAAGAACCTGTCGATACAATTATCTGCGAAATGAAACAAATACATTTGCTAACTGGATTCCTTATTTTTACGAGGGAGAAACGGAAATTCCGAGTCCCGGGAGACATAAACAGTTAAAGCGGCGTCGTTAAATTAATATTGTGTTCTTTTGCAAAAGTTCTTAAATTAAAGCGTAGCCAATTATTCTATTCTCTAGGGGAATTTAATCATATTAAAGTGTTTCGGAGTCCACAACATATCTATTTCAGCAACTATTTATTTGTTAAGTCTGCTTATTAATCAAATCAAGTTGGAATGAAGGATCAAAATAAAAAAATATCTCTGTACCAAAATGAAACAAAGGATATAATTCTGTAGCCAAATATATGATTATTTGTGAATCGAAATGTATTTTCCTCCTTTATCTGAAAGCATTTTTGAACTATCTCTAAGCATATTATGATGATTACATGAAGATATATTGTTACTCTGATTGTATTTTCAATTCTCTCAGAGAAGGATTCTTAGAAAATTATTTAAATATGGCGAAAGACTTGTTTTGTATCTAAAAGGATACTTTTTTCACAGTTGGAGGTAATGAACATTGTATAGTTCAAGGCTTATAATTCGTAAGTAAAAATAGGAAAGTCGATCATTTAATGCTTTTTATTGTATAAGGTGAAAGGCTTAGCATACTAAACTGAAATTCGGAATTATGGTACATAACTGTTTTTTGAAGTATAAAATTTGTCTGAAAATCATGAGTAATGAGCACTTACCTGACAATGAGTAAAACCTAGGTGAAATAGCACGAAAATATGATTTTTTTTTATCTAAGTTACTCTAACAAAACTTAGGAAATCTAAAAAATGCTTTAATGTAACCAAATTTTTTTTCTTTTTGAAACAATTAATTTGATTATTAATTACCTGTCTTCAAAACCTTTAGACCAATAGAGCGTAAAATTACGTTTTTGCGCATAACATTACGGAAAATCTAAACAAATTTATCTTTTTGACAGAAGTATCTTATGATAAGATACTCATCGTTTCAAAAACCTGAGACTAGAACTTTTGGACGTGAGAGAACGTGTGACGTAATAGGGTGGCAAGCAATGACTAAGATGAACGCTTTTCCAGAGTTTTTTCGCAGGTCATGACCTTCGTCCGATCGGGCCGTTTTATTTTAGACTTTACAGCAAATCAATGAATGAAAATAAAATATTTCTATATACTGCTGCTGTAAAATGCAAACATTTCCCCTCCATTTAATCACTTCACCCCTATTTTGGTGAAATAAACTCCGCTTGGCGCATGCCGAAAAGTGCGGAAGGTTTCAGTTTCTGAGAATGATCAGTATAAAGATATTTCCTTTAAACAAGAGAAATAAAACTTTCCGATTGCCAAACCAGTTCGTGGAGAATGGGTAAATATTCCATTCATAGATTGCAAATTCGAGAATTTCAAAGCATCTCCTAATGCTTTCTGTTAAGTTTATTTTAATGTACTGGATGTGTAGTTATTGCTGTTATAAACGCAGGAAATTGTATGTAGACTCCTTTAATTTTAAGATGAAATAGAAGTTGGTTTCTTCGGATAATAGCTTCCGATGGGAATCATCAAAATTATGAAAGTAAAAGCAATAGTGACAACCCGTGAATGACAAAGTGATTTGAGACTCTTTTCGGTGATTTCTATGGATGGTAATCTGTTTGATTGCATAGAACCTAGGCACAAGCATTTTGATTACTTATTACAAACGCCATCCTTATGTGGAAGTCTACAAGGAAGTCAAAGGCAGAACACTCCAGATTTTTTTGAAGCATTAATGATTTGAAGAAAATGATTAGAATATCCATGTCGGTTTTTTAATAGCTTTCCCTCAAATGACATATATGTGTCAATATTCTTAACTGCAGGATTTGTGAACTGACAGGGCGAAGTGAGGTCATGTTTAACTTGGCTCTTCGATATTTCGTCTGTTTATCTGTAAATTTGTTGGTTATGCAGTCACAGTCAAACGTGTAGTTCTATTTTCTTCAAATATGGCATGAATATTCCTCAAAGTTATTAAAAACAACGTATATATACGGATTTTTATTTTTTTGCATTCCGTTTCAAGATGGTGGCAGTTTTAATGGTTTCAATGTTTGGTGAGTCAATGGAGTTTGGCGCCATTAAAACATTTGACTCATTTCGTCAATGGTGAGATACTTAGTTGTGATTTTGTAAATACTGATAAAAACAGACATGTGATTGTAATTTTGTTAATGCTGAGAAAAGCAGACATGTGATTGTAATTTTGTTCATACTGATGAAAGCAGAGATTTAATTGAAATTTTGTGAGTACTGATAAAAGCAGAGATTTGGGTGAAAGCAAAGAAACAAAAACCCTTTAAACCTTTTAAACCTAAACCTTTAAAGATTGCGACAAAGTGAAGAGCTCAGGTTTTTTTTCTTTCTTTTTTATTTATTTGTTTATTTTTTTGACGTGCTGTTTACTGTTCACATAACTACTAATGCATATTCTAAGATTATCATAAAGGTTCCGAGAAAAGGAAAAGATGGCCAGCATGTTAACTTCCCTAGCTTAATAACCATTCATTCCAAACAAGGTGGTCGAAACCGTACGAACGGGTTTATCCAAACTGTGGATACAAATAATCCGCTGCATTTCGTAGAAATTACTGGTATTAACAGAAGCTGACAAAATAAAACATGATCCCGAATCAATTTACCCTTAAATACTCATTTTAGCATTTTATTAAGAAGTATTAATATAGGAATGAAAACTAAATCGAGCTACACTTAACCGCAAATAATAGTCATCGCCTGTCGATAAGATATAGTATTTTGGCGTAATGATGCCAAATTATATGCCAATTGTATTCACATGAATCGAACGGGTAAGACTTGAACTTCATGTAGCTTGATGATGGAAAATTGTACTTCCATGAGGAATGGAGGAAAACTTATTAAAGAACTGTAATTACGTTTTCACCGACTGTAGAGCTAGTTCTGGAGGGGAGGGAGATATGCTGAAGAAAAGAATTGGTTGGTTTGGTTCTAGAATTATCTTGGATTAGATACAAGTGGATGTTTTGTATATAAATGCGAAAATGAGCTATAAATTACTTTTATGCAAATATTTTTTAAGTGTTTTCGCCATTTATATTCATTCGTTCAGCGAAATTTCATTCAATCAACTGATTCTAGAACAATGAACGGATCGAAATTGAAATAAGCGGAAATTTGATCTTGTTTAGTTCAATCGGCAAGGATTCTGAGATTTAGTTGATCTGAATCGTTTATTGTGAAAACCACGCGAGTAATTTTTTCTTTCTTTCAAAATTGCGTTTATTGTATTTTATTTTCACGTTTTAAAGGGTTATTTACATTTTGAGTGAAGAAATGACAAGTAAAGTCCCATTATAGGTATACAAAATCTACCAGACAGGAAAAAAAAAATACTCATTGTGTTCGAAACATTCTATAGAAAATTCTAGTATTCAAAGTTCAAAAGTCTTATGGGCTGCATCTACCAGATGCTGGGTGACTTTGGACAAATAAAGTTAAAAAGCCTTCAGAAAACATATACAGTAGAGTCTCCCTACAACGAAGTCTCCCTACAGCGAATTTCTCCCTATAACGAAATTTTTAATCGGAATGTTAAATAACATTCAAAATATTCTCCATATAACGAAGTGGTTGTCTCCCTATAACGAATTTTTTCAGACCTTTATCTTTTCGATGTTTGTCATTTTTGAAGAAAGTTGCTAATTTCTGTGCAAACAAATCGCTCACACGTGCAACCACTCGCATTGTTCATTCCAGCGATAACACATAACAATAGAATGCTATGTGAAGGGTAATGCAGTTGTGGGGACCTGGGTTTCTACAGAGGGATCAACAATTCTGCGGGTCAAGATTCCAAGAATCGGGGTGGAGTGGGGGTGGAAACAGCAAATGGATGTGACAATACGCATTTTATGTTTATCCATACTAGTACATATTATTCTCTAAATTGGTGAATTGTCTTCACTTTTGAGCATTTTATTCATACAATAAAAATTAGTGTAATTTTAACAAATTTATAATAAATATTACTTCATTTTGAATTGAAAGTCATAATTAAATATTTTTGAACTTTTCGCACATACTAAAAGGTGTGTTACATTTACTTAAATAACTGCAAAAATCTCTAATCTCCGTATTACGAAATTTTCTCTATAGCGAATTTTTCAACTGGAACCAAGCGATTTCGTTATAGGGAGATTCCACTGTATTTAGTTCACAGAAACGCACAAACACAACAACAATAGAATCCAGCCAAAATCACAACGTCAGCTGGTTATATATGTCAGCTCGTAGACTGACGTCACATATATCGCCGCCTAGTGGCAGTTTCATTTCGCTTCACTTTACAACACATTGGCTTAAAAAAAATTATCAATTTTTTTTAAAAAGTTCCCAGCATTTTGACTCATGCGGTTTTGGCAGTCAACGATCCATTTATATTAACACCCCGTTCTGAAGCAACACAATGACTAGTTTGGGATGTATCTGCAAATTTGAGCTATTTGCTTAACTTAGTTATTTAACATCTCGTTCTGAAGCAACACAAGAGCTATTTTAGGACGGACATCGCGCTTTTGAACCGTGGTCAGATGACGAAGACGACACCTGAACCCTCTCCAAACTTCCGCACCAGACTAACGGAGGACGTTTGACCCATGACGTCAGATATAGCCTGCAGCAAGCCCACATACACGAAGGATCTTCAGTGGAATCGGGTTTAACCCTGCGGCCCTCCGATCCCGAAGCAGAGACTTTATCACTAGATCACCGCGGCCCCACATCTGCAAATTTGAATCATGGTCAAATGACGAGAATGGCACCAGAGCCCGCACTCTCTTTTCAAAAATTTCGCACCCGAGGGAGGAGTTTTACCCTCAACGTCAGATATAAAGGCACGTATATACGTATTTCCGAGACTGCTAGTGCGCAGGTGTGACCACGAGGTGTGGTTCGCGAACCGCTTGCAAACCTTTCGCGGCGAACCAAATCGGTCGGGTTTTGGGCGAACGCAAAAGGATTCGCAGTCGCGCTATGGGTTGCTTTCGAGTGTTGTTCGCCGTTCCCCGCGAACCACCTTCATATCTACAGAGTCAAATCTGCAAACCAAGGCGAATTCCAAAGCGCTTCCAAAGGCCTCCACCCCCCACACCTCCATTAGCAATTTACAAGCGATGATTAATGGTTTGAGGTGGATTTGCTCCTTTCTTATGATTCACGGTCAGTTCGACGTGAAAATAATTTCTTCAAATGGCTCGAGAGCGGTTTGGCTCACAAGTGTATATGCGCCTTAACTCACAGACTGCATCGCTCTACAGGGCAGACTGCTGGACCTAGAGCTACCAAATTTACCACGCAGTTACTTCTTGGGTAATAGGTCTTCATTAAGAAAGGATTTTGAGAAATTTTAATTAGATTTTTAATTAATTAAAAAATAATCAAAATTTTAGCCTTTCCCTCGGTTCCCATACCGTTCAGCTCTGAAGTGCTGGATCTATGGAGTGCTGGAACTCAGTGGGTCTTCACCTCCGGATATTGCTATTACCAAAAAAAGTAATTACAAATGCAGTTACTTAATAAACGCGAAAGTGCCATATTACTATGAAGTATATTATAAAAATATATTATGATTTGACTTGTTTCGTGCGACAAAAAAAATAATAATATGAATAAAAGAAGTAAGATTATTTGAATGCGGTTTTTCTCTTTATTACTTTTCTTTCCTTTATAGGCAGATCGGTTTCGCCCAGGAGTCATGGTAATCTGTTGGGGCATCAGAGGTCATTGGAAGTGATAGTCGTCGATAAACCTTCTGGGTCTTCTTTTGTTCTTAGGATCATTGACGTCTTGTGTTTCAATTTCCTTCGAGCCTCTCTGTCGTTACTGTCTAGTTTATCGAAGAATTTTGATAATTTTTTTGGGAAGACATTTATTGTAATGAGCTGGCTATCTTTCTGTATATTCTTATTTCTTACAAACCATGCCATATTACTTACTTGGCAGGGTGGTTTATTTTGTAATGTTTCAACTGCTTTGATGCGGGTGTTTGCTGCAGTGGCCCGGATGGACGATGCATCACTGATGAGGGCTCTCCGACATCTCACGAACAGATTTTCCCTAGTGATCAATTACTTCACCATGGTCAAACTCATATAATTCGCATTTTCTTCCAATTTTTAGTTTCTAACTTTGAAATCATAATTGAGAATTACTCTGACTGCTTTTATAATTGTCTGTGAGCTAGAAATTTGATGTCACTGGCCAAATCCACTATGCAGATTTTCCACTATTTACATTTTCAAATTCAAACTTCAGATAGCCTCTGTTCCAATATTTGAGGTGTCCGTATACTCTTGATCATGACTATTACTGATTTTTCTATTTCAGAGAAGTATGCTACTAATTATAAATACACAATGCGTATCGTCTGTAAATTTCGATTGTGGAAGCATAATAGTTTGGGCCTGTTCTGCATTGTCTGGATTTGACCCTCTAGTTCATGGGTAGGAAACCTTGAAGATGGTAACTTATCATTCGGGCAATTCCATACTGCCTACTTAGTGGCAACAATTTGGGGAGGATATGCATAATAGTTTGTGCCTGTTCTGCATTGTCTGGATTTGGTCCCCTAGTTCCTGGGTAGGAAACCTTGAAGATGGTAACTTATCATTCTTGCAATTCCATACTGCCTACTTGGTGGCAACAGTTTGGGGAGGATCCATTCTTGTCTCCACACAATCGTGCTCCTGTCCACAAAGCACTAGCTGTGAAGAACTGGTTTGTTGACAAGGATGCCGAGGAATTGGAATGTCCCACAGAGCACCTGTTGGATGAATTGGAACGTCATATTCGAGCTAGACCACAACGCCTCACATCAGTGACAGAACTAACCAGTTATTTTTTGCGAGAATGGTGTGCAATTCGTGCAGAAAAATTCCAAAAACATGTGGATAGCCTTCCTCATAGAGCAGCTGCCATCATTAAAACAAAAGGTGGCCTCTCTTCGTATTATTTCTCGATGCATTTGAGGATAGGCAAAACATAAAGGTGCCGGAATGCTTTTAAGAGTAAATCAAGTTACATTGCGTTATAATTCTAATGTTTATGCAAGTAATGTGATTAACGTAATATTATTTATTCTTATTTGCAATGCCTAATTTACTGCAATTTAAATTATATATTTAGTTTATAAATATGCATGGATATTCAACATATTTCTAACTTTTATACAATACGATACAACTATTTGAAGATTCAAGTTTTTAAAATATCAATTTCTGTGAAAACCCTCATCATTAAACTTCTCTCGGAAAACAACTGGAATTCATTCGATACAATTCCTGTATCTTTCTGAATATTAACAGCAGTGAACTGCAGTTTTGATATGCGCTGCCCTAGATATCTATTTTCGAAATTATAAAGAAAAATCATGCTATATTTCGCACATGCTCAGTGAAAACTTATTAACCCCAAATACTCATATTTCCTTGAATATACAAAGCATTTACTTTGAATTTTAATACAATACTTTGCTGGCATATTGTTCCGTATTCTGGAAGTTTCTCATAATTTGGCTGAAAACTTTCCTTGTTATAAGCGAAAACCATGCTCAAAAATTTGAGATTAGAAAAAAAACCTTTAAAACTTCCCAAATATACGTGTTATTTTCTCGAAAATGCATGTAAGTACTCTGCACAGCAAACAAAACATTGATGAAAGTTGCAAATCGTTACCAGCTTTTTGTGAAACGGAGTGAGCCGAAATAATTTTCTTCATCAATTTCTGATCGGTCCCCTAAATGCCCTCGTGCTCGAATCTTCAATGTAAAATGTGAGTTCAAGCCTTTCTTCACATGGTCGAATTTCTGGAAAAGTTCGTTGGAAAAAAATGTGCAAAATCTGAAAGTGTCCGGTTGTTTTTGATCATATTGGTCGCAATCATATTTACTTTAATGTTTAACAATATTGATATCATATTGATTTTGTTATTTAAAAGTATTGATATCATATTGATTTTGATATTTGAAAATATTGATATCATATTGATTTTGATATTTAAAAATATTGATATCATATTGATTTTGATATTTCAATCAAAATGATATTGATTTTTAAAAAACAATCAGCGTGTGACATCTCTGATTAACTAAGGAATAATCAAAACCATGGAATTGAGATTAATATCTTCAAATTATTCACCTTTCAACCATTTTCTAAACATCATCACAGAAAAATAAATTAAAATAAAAAAAAACCCCAAATATCATTAAAAAAAGACTGAAAATGTTAATTTTACTTAAACCCGACTTTCTAAACGAGACATCAAAATGAAATACTATTGAAAATCGAATAGCACTCTGGAATTTGCTTTACAAAACACCAAATTTGTTCAGAAAGACTTCAAGGAAGTTGACATAAGTTATATCTGTTAATTTCGGATTAAAAGCAACTATTGTAGAATCTAATCGACTTCCCTAAAACAAGGAAATATCAAACAGAAATAAACGAATTATTATTTAGTGTTGCTTATTATTTAAACAGAATGAACATCTATCTTGAGCAAACAGTATTCTAGAGATTATTCAATTTTGAAAGAACAAATAGTTATTCAATTTGATTTCCAACTCTATATTGTTTAAACAAAAATATGAACTCCTCCGCAAATAAGATTATTTTAATTCAAATCTTGCAAAATTTGTTGAAATCATTCAATCAACTTTGATCAATTAATGCTTTTTTTGTTATTTTATTTTATTATTTTTGAAAACGATTTTCCTTAGTTGATTTCAAAGTGATTCTATGCTATAATTTTCTTTAATTTTTAATTTTTTGAAAATTAACCACATATTATTTTAAATAAAAGCATTTTTTTTTAAAAACAGTTAGTAAACATTTCTGTATATTATCTTTCAAATCTTATAGCAGCCTTCCTCCATTCTGATAAAGCAATTAGTACCATTTAACAAGCTTCGTCATTTTTCAAACAGCAGAACTTTTCCGTCACACTGTTTTGATAAGTGTCTCATTTTCGTTTAGCAAGGTTTCGTCGCAAAACTAAGAAAATTAACCTGTCCACCTAGTTGATTAAGGTATGGCAATGACGTAGAAAATGAATCGGAGGAAGATGGTTATATCCTCTGTCCGTGCTTGTGGCCAGCATTATTCAAAAACTGGTAGTCCCATGTGAGCTTCAGCAACGGATTGCTCGCTACGGTCGGGCTGGATTACTGTACTCGAGCAGAGCACCATTGTAACTTTGGAGGGCTCTGATTGGACAAGTTAATCTGACGTCACTCTTCTGCACATCGCATCAACAGTGAGTAACGCATATCTTGTTTAAAGTTCTTCTATCCATGAATACACATCGGAAACACTTTTAAGGTTGCTTCGAACGATTTTAACAACTTCGTTTACAAAAGAAGGGGGAAGATTGGAATTCTAAATAGCCATCGCGTATTACACAGAGAACATTTCGCTATCGCTAGTTGAAAGAATCGCCCAGAGCGTGGTCAAAGGTAAACAAACAACAAAGCATAGTTACGTCAGATTCGCTTGTCCAATCAGAGCCCTCCAAAGTTACAATGGTGCTCTGCTCGAGTACAGTATGCCTATATATGGCGACTCCTGACGTCTGCACTCGTAACTGCGGAACTGATCTCTGGAAGCATTATATAACTGAGCAGAACGAACTGTGGAGTAGTCTCGTTGTGTCTGGCTTGTGCATGTATTCCAGAAGCGTTGGAGCTGTGTTCAAGCAGTTGCGAAATCTGTGTATACTTCATCACGTTGCATTTACTGCATCTATGTTTAATCTTGTTTGAACTTGTTTTTAAGTGTTAAATCTAATTTACAGTTTTGAAGCATTTTAATAAAAGAATTCGTTAACGCTGGAATACCTTCTTGTGTCCCACCACGATGTCTTCTGATACAGAGTAATTGTCGGTGTGTTATAGCCATTTAAACACCGACATATATGCGGGAGGGCTAGCTGCTGGAGAAACTCAAATGTGTGCCTGCTTTCCTTAAAATCCTCCAGAAACAAGAACAGTGGGCAATTTTTTGGGCACATGGGCCACGAAGGTGGCCTAATCCCCGATATGATGAGTTGGTGGCGCTGGAGAATTTCATTCCTTGAATTTAGAAAAATACTCCAGGCAGTCAACCTCCCCTATATAAGGGAGCTAAGTTAGACTTCTACCTCAGGTGCTTCTACCTAAGTGCTCCAAGGTCCTTTGACATACAGAAGATACTACACTTCCCCTTTTTCATGAATCCTTGACTCGTGGACTTGTTAGATAAGCTAGACCAAGTGGTATTAAATTTTAAAGGAGGGTTGAGGGTCGTATAGTACTACTGTCCTCAAAAAGTATCGCGACTGCTTCAATTAAAATAAATATATACTAGGAATCATTTGGAAACTTTTATCAAATATTAATATGACATATAAACATCTGACAACACTCAACACTTGATTTCATATTATTATCTGAAAATAAATTTGTTTTTAATGAGATAAGAATTTTAATTTTGCCGATTTTCCAAAGTGGCAAATGTAGTTGAGAAAAAAAACATACATAACTTTTTTCAGCAATGAAATTTCTGCTACAAAATCATTTGAAATGTTGCAAAAAGATTTTAAGGACGACTGTTTATCGGAAACAAAAGTATATGAGTGGAGTCAATTTTTTTTATGAAAAATAGAGAATCAAATAAAAAAAATCAAGGTAATGTTAACTATTTTTATTTGACTGCCGGCATGGGCATTGTGAATTTCTACCAACTGGCCAGGCTACCAGTAAAGAATATTATTTGAGTGTGTAAAGTAATTCGTCGAAAACTATCTGAATTGTGGCGAGATAAGTCATGTGTTTTGCATCACGATAATACGCCTTTGCAGAATGCCATTTTTATTCGCGTATTTTTTTACAACAAATTCGATAAATACACCTCTACTAGCGCCGTATTCACATGATATAGCACCGTGTGACTTTTTCTTATATCCAAGGTATTTCATCAACCATTTTCAATCTATTATTGCAATAAAAGAAAATTCCCTACGAACCCTGAGGAAGTTCCACGAAAACTACTTTACTCATGTTTTGAGGATTAGATAAAAAGTTTTCAGAGGTGCATTACAGTTGGAAGAGATTACTTGGAAGGAATGTAATAAATATTGACCAATAAATTGATACATTTTATTTTACGACCGTATTCCGGATACTTTTGATAACAGTAGTATAAAACTCAATTTTATCGAACTTCCTAATGAAACATAGCAAAAGTTCAATGGCATTTGCCTAATTCAAAAACAAACAATCCAATTAGTTAGCAGAAAAACGAAACAGATTTTATCATACCACCGCAAAAAAACTAATACACCACATGACGCATCATATTGCTTCCAAGATTAACCGTTTCATTGTTTTCCCTTTGACTTTCTATCTATTTGTCATGCGATTATCAACACCAGCTCTTTACTTAAAGTCGTCATGAACTCGAACAGCAGGGAATAAAAGGATGCAAAAATTAAATTGATTGATCTGCGGCATCAATCATTATGTTGAAAAAGTCGCTCCGCGTTCTTCAAATCCTTCTAGTCCTGTAATTTCGACATACAGTCGACAAGGTTTGATTTTCCGAGTCGAAAGCTGTAGCTAATTTAGTTTTATTCTTCTCTTGCTTTTTGCGAGTTCTTAAAAATTGCCTGTTTTGTTCGTAAGAATCCATAACAAGAAAGGTTTATTTCTTTCTTCTCATCATGCAACGGATTACGAAAGCGTAAATAAATGGGTTTTGGAACGTAGAATTTTCTTAAAAAAAGATTCGATAATAACTTGTTTGTTTTGTTTTTTTACGGAACAGGCAGGAAAATGATAATCCAAAGATAAGCAAACTGAAAAACTAATTGGAGTATAACAGGATGTCTACTTTTTCAGAATAAATCGTATCTTTTTTTTGCGAGGGGAATCAATTTTTCGTGTCTATTCTTACAGCTCTCGCCATTTTTTTTTTCTAGCGAAAGCATCCGTTTGAGATTGTTAATTATCATAATAGACACAAACAGAAATGTTTTGGATTTTTTCAGTTTAAAGAAACTACCGTGCTATTTGTATTTTAAAGGAAAAGATGAAAGTTCTTCGTTTTATGTTGGAGCTATATAAAATTATTATTTTTTTAGAATGTTGTAAAAAGATATAAGGATGTAAGATACATAGTTGGAATGCCGATTAAATTTGCTTTGAAATTTTGCCATTTTTCAGAAAAGATTTTCAAATCCAATTATTACATCACATTTACTTGTAGAAGCTGCTTCCTTTGTGGTTTTGATTTGATTGTTTTGTTGAGAAACTACAAAAACTCAATTATTATTGCTAACTTTGTGTTTGAATTCGTATTTCCGTCTTCTATTAAATGATACGTACCTTTCGTTTTAATCTATCACTGAAAGAGAAAAGAGAGGTTGAAAAATCTTTTAATGTCGCTGACAGATTAAAAAAGCGACAAAAAGCAATGGTAGTTTGTCTGTTAGAGCTCCAGACATTCTGCAACCCCTCCAATAAAATCAAAATCATATTTTCTTTTTCAAAAAATTTAATAATTCTTTCAATTCATATTTCGATAATCTGAGAGAAATACAGATTGTTTCAAAACTCGTGGTAGTTACGTTATAAGGGAATGGAACACAACTAGATAAATACATATCACCACACAAAGTGTGCTCGGAATTCCATCAGTCTAACCCATGTTATCTTGTGAACAGGATAAAAAGAGTAATTTTGATTGTGTTTGACCTGGCGAGCTATATGCTGTAGGGAAGAGAAAATGTGGAAGGGGGAAGAGAATCAAATTGATGTCAGCTGTCCAACGAGGTGCCGCAAGCTTAGGTTAAAAAACAGCCGAAGTTAGGAGTTGAGAACAATTTTTAGCCCCTAACTGCTAAAGCAATTGCAGTTATTGAAAATGTTTCAGTGCAAAAGTTATTTGTTATGATTAGGTGAAAATTTATGTAATTTCAATGATCTTTCTGTCTTCAATAGTAAGAGAGCTATGGGGAAATGAATATTTCAAACCTCCCATCCGTTTGAGCTAGATAACCCATATGCGAACTGCGCCGAGATTTTCAACCTGTTTACAACATATTATTTGCCTATTAAAATACAATCAAAATGACTCTATTTACCGTGTTCACAAGATAACAATGGCAAATTAATATACCTGCACTCCAAAACCACAAGGTGAGTCGGCTCTTCTGGATACTGAATGAATGAATGGGACAGATTGCTTTAAAACGCCCTCTAGCGCTTCACCGGTGAAACTCCGAACCTACATTGTATGGTGATTTGTGCTTGTCTGGTTATGTTCTATCACCGTCTAACGTAACTATTACGAGTTTTGAAAAGCTCTACTATATGCTACTGCGTTCACAAAGTTCCGGAACTTATTTCACTAGGTAAGAGCCTGTTTAGAACCTGTTTATTTGGAAGGAAATCAAGTTCTTTCGAAGTAACTTCCCTTTGGAATTTTGCATATTTGCCATCGTTCATACAAAGATATAAATGCGCATTACAAGCCTCCTCCAGTGCCTTCGTCGTTGCACTTCTTCGGAACTTGAGAATCGTTGCGCCAAATTCTTCATCCATGGAAAAAGTCACATGGAACGACATAAAGTGAATAAGGTGGTTGTCGATGCACCTGAATGTGATGTTTTGACAGGTAATTTGACACCAGGAGAAACATGTGGACCTACCCATTATCGCAATGGAGCACCCACGACCTGGCCTTCCCAGTGGCCGAAAGTTTCGAATGCCTGTAGTCTCAGGCTAAGCGCATGCGCTGTACGCAGTGGCGAATCCGGGGGGACTATCGTGCTACATCCCCCCTAGAGCCAAGTCAGAATTCTTGATTTTATTTAACATCATTACAACTGTTTTTTCCTTAATTTCCCTCTTTTTAAAAAATAATAAAAACGTTTCAACATTACTTTCTGGCTTGACAGGCTCGAAAATTTTCCTACTTTTGTAGTCATTCCACTTGTACTTGTAGCTTTGACGCTGTCGAAGTCATTTTTTGGCTAGTTATTTCATTGTAATTTTGTATTAAATTATCGAAAGTATTGTATTGTTTTTTATGATTCTTATTGTCAGGTGAGTCAAGTCTGTAAAGTTAAAGAGCTTTGGTTTACTTTAGCCTTGAGGTTTGACATTCATCACGACGATACAAAGATTTTATGACCTCAGCCGCCCCCCCCTCCGACCCGAATCCTAGATTCGCCACTGGCTGTACGTATTTGAACTAGATGAAATCTGATCTGACTAATTGGTCCCATGATACTCTTCGTTTTTTCTGCGGGAAATGGGATATGTAATTTACGTTCAGAAAATATTCAAAAAGTTCCGGCAGCTTTTGAACTTAATAGTAGATAAAATTTTAAATCCTAAGATAAAATGTGAATGTCATCCTTCTACCACTATTTGAGTAGACGAATCTCGAGTTTACGCTTGTAAGTTGGAAATATGAGACATATAATAGCCATGCTTAATGAAGGGTTAAATATGAAGTTTTCCCTTTGAGACAATCTATAATAGAAAAGCCCTGAGATGTCTGTGACGCTGGACGGAGCTTAAAATAACCCCGCCCCTTTTGTCTGCGTCATTATTCAACGAGCAAATCGGATAATTGTGTAAGAATATTACCTTAATGAAATAGATTTCTGGCCAGTGGCATGTTAGCTGGATTAAAACATGCTGAGAAAAGAATGAAAACATAGCAAACATAACCATTCTGCTTAATGTATATATTTCTTAATATGAGCAAAGCAATATCTTGGGGAGCTTGGTTTACAGATTTCACAAAAACCTTGACGAAATGAAATAAAATATGAAAGCAAAATGTATTAGGATCCTATCTCAGATTATAACAATGAAAGAGAAATCGGCATTTGAATTTGCAACAATAAAAAGTATTGTTGTAAATTATGCCTAAAGATTTTTTTTAAATTTATTAAAATTCGAGCAAACATTGTACGGCAACTTAATTGATATCATTGAAAATGTAATTGTTTGAACTTTCATATGATGTGAAAATGATTTTTGTACTGTAATATTTTCGGAGGTTATAGAGAAAGGCGTCAAAATTTCCCCTAATTTTTAATTAATTAAAGTTTCGAAAAAAACGGCTCCGCGATTCACATTCCCATCCTTCGAAGTTTATTTCTGCCAAATTTCGTAGCTCTAGGTACAGCGGTCTGCCCTTTAGAGCGCCAATACATATTCTCCTTTGTTATTAGTAGAGATTTGGTAGTGCGGTGTTTACTGTTAGTGGATTTTGCATTATTTTTACTCGGATAAAACGAAAGTAATCGTTAAAGTTAGAGCCCAGTGATTCATCAATCCTGTTTTTAATTTATTTTTTAAGCACTCTGCCAATGTGCATTATATTTTGCATTACATCTTTCGAGGCAGGAAAGCGACACTACACTTTTGTAACAATACGGAGGAAAATTATTGTCATCATCAGAGTTCGACCTCTAGGCTTTGATGAATATCCAGGTTTCTGAGCTCCCTGAGTCCGAATTTGGACCTGAATTTTGGAATTATGTGGGTCAGCTGTTTGTTTGTGAGCGAAATAACTTATTAACGAAAGGAGCTAGACAGGTCAATTTAGTAGTGATCTTTACATTAAAAAAATTCTAGATTTCCACCAAATTTTGGAAGGAATCCGTAAAAGGGAAGCCTGTCTGTCCGTCTGTGCGTATTTGAACACGATATCTGAAAATCACAAAGAGCTCAAAATGGATGAAATTTTGCATCTGGTTTTATCATCAGAATTGTAAATTGTCGGCCCATCTATTCGTATGTATTTGAATGCGATAATTGAAAAACTCAACGCGTTAGATGAATGAAATTTGGTATGTGGTCTTGTGAACAAACTTGTGTGTAGAGTGTATTTTGAACCTGTTCGCGCCAATTACTAGTTTGGCTTCCTTTTCTAACCCTTTACGCAGCCCTTTGACGCTGCCATCCGCCATCTTGCATCTCTGTCGGGGTTAACAGAAGTTGCCTGGATTTCATGTGTACGTTGTTCAGCATCGTAGTTTGCCCATGTATTTCCACATCATGTATTTTATTATATACTAGAATATTTGTGCCCGTCTACAGAGCATATTTAAGAATCCTACTATGGTTTGGATTGAGGTCG
The DNA here is from genome assembly GCA_013235015.1 of Araneus ventricosus. Taxonomy (NCBI): domain Eukaryota; kingdom Metazoa; phylum Arthropoda; class Arachnida; order Araneae; family Araneidae; genus Araneus; species Araneus ventricosus. Next base: position 18,543 of record BGPR01014049.1, on the reverse strand, counting down.
CTTTTCATTGGCTCTCAGCGTCACGTGACTTCGCTTGCTTCTGAATGATGTCATAAGAGCGCGCTTAGTTTGGATTTAGATTTTGTCTTAGCTATTGTAACATGGGAAAACCAAAATTATCTTTTAATTACGATTATTTGGATATTTCTTTAGGGAATGGCGAATTCAAGATAAGGATAATTTTGGTTTCTCCATAATACAATAGCTAAGACAAAAATCGAAATCCAAACTAAGCGCGCTCCTATGACATCATTCAGGAGCAAGCGAAGTCACGTGACGCTGAGAGCCAATGAAGAGCGACCTCAATCCAAACCATAGTAGGATACATAAATATGAGTCTACAGAGAGCTTTTAGCTTGCCAACAATATCTCAGATCTGATTGTCACAGATTTATTAAGGAAAGTTGTAGTGGAAAATCTCATGCACATTCGCAGAGTGTTTAAAAAACAAAGCATGGAAAACAGAAATAATGAATCAATTGGGATACTGACTTTTGTTTTGCAAAATATATAAAAATTAATGACTAAACTCGGATTGAAACAAATAGTGATTCGCAATAGAATGCACCACAAATTCAAATCTTAAGAAACAACCCTTTTAACAGAAACCAAGTTAGTCTAAATTCATAGCATGAAAAAGTAACTTTAATTTTAACAATTACTTTCGTTTTGTCTAATTAAAATAATGCAAAACCAATTTCAAATCTTAAGAAAGAACTATTTTAACATAAACGAAAGATACCAAATAAAAACATGCACCATAAATTCAAATCTTGTGAAAGAACTATTCTTAATAGCTTGAAAAACAGAACTCATTTACCAACACTCAAATCAGAACTATTTAAAATCAATTAGTAAAAAACTGTAAAGATAATAAATAGTGATTCGCAATAGAATGCACCACAAATAACGAAAGAATTCATTAGTAAGTGAATCAAGTAACTGATTTACCAACTCTCAAATCAGAACTAATTAAAAGCAAATAGTAAAAAACTTTGAAGATACTTATCCTTTGTTGCAATAGCTATATTCCGCTGATTCCAGAAAATACTATAATGAATCAACATAAACGGATAACGGATTTTTTATTTTTATTTTACCGTGAGTGTGTGAAGCAGCATAAATAAAAAACTAACTCAGCTCACAAAACCTGCCTAAATTAATTCAAAATAGAGTATGCTAATTTATAGACGTAAACAGCCCCCTGAGCCTGAATCTCTTTCGCACGTGGACAAACCAAACCAAGTGACGGTTACTTCCACGTCTGGACAATTATATATAGAGATTGAAACGCATATCTACTCTATTATGAGTAACGATTGGATTACGTGCAACAACGGATTGGATTATACACAGTTTCAACATGTTCAAGATTATTATTAGTGTTTGGCATCGCATTAGTACATGCACAATTTCGCCGTACATGTTCAATTTCATTACTATTGTTCACAACGCCACTAGCTCTTGCATGAGCTAGATGCGGCATGCAAGAGCAGGTCCTTCTGGCAGCATTTATTGAAAGTGTATAAGTTAATCTATAAATATTTGGAAATAAATTATGTATTTAAATAATCAATACAGCCGCTCAATTTGTCGAATAAAACGCAAACTGGACCTAAGTGGTTGAAAGAAAGACCTCCGAACTGTCAGCTGCCTTCGCTGTATTACGCAGCACATTAAAACCATTATTGTGTTAATATACAACAATTGTGTTGAGGGGAGAACAACTCACTGACTTTTCTTAACTCTGATTCCTTATATTTTTAAAAATTAAACAAAATGTTGAATAAAAGCATTTCCAATTGGGCTCCGCATATTCTAAGGGCGGTCCTGCGTAACTTTTCCCCACACCATCCACTTCATCAATGACCAAGGCCCGATTATAAAATACGCAAAGTAGGCAACTGCCTAGAGGCCTCACAACTTGGGGGCACCCGACGTCTAACGATCTTTTTTTCCCCATTATTTTCAGGGTAATTTAATTTAGCGCTTTCATTTAATTTGCAAGGTCGTGTTCTCGAACTTATACGAAATAAAATCAAGTATCGCTTAAATTTCAGGACATTATGCTTAGGATTTTTTTCATGTTTCCAGTTGGCTTGCAGATCAATGTCACCCACAGCTGTTGACTGACTCAGCAGTCCTGGCAAATTTTGAATTAAAATATTAGATCGTGTAAATAAAGTTCTGTAATTTTTTAAAATTACTTTTAAATTTAAATTTCATTTTTTTTTATTTGCGAGGTACTGAAACAAATCTGCTGAAAATTACACGCAATTATATGTTTTGTTAATTTCAATTCGTCTTCATATTTGTTACTTAAAAATTGCTCTTTAAAGATTAAATGGAAATCAATAAAAAAAAATACTTGGCTTAGGATGAAAAGGGTCCCTGGAAATGGTATTGACTATAGGCCGCATCCAGGGCCAACTTATCCAATGGACTAATTGGGCTGTAGGCCAAGGGCGCCATTGATGTAAATGCGTCTAAAAATTTACAATACTGATTTTATTTTAATTTTGAACAAAAAAATGTATTTAAATAAAAACTTTTATGTATTAAAAATAAAGATGTGATTAAGGGTTTAACTAGACAGTCATCGATTTTGTAATGTTACATTAAACGTATATATATATAACTTTTGAAAAAATATACTTACAGAGACATTCAGAAAAAAAAAATCCTAAATCATGCGTGTAATAGAAGTTACCTACAATAAGGAAATTTATTCATAAAATCCTGTTTTGAAAAGATGCTTATTTGCAAAATTACAAAACATTATTCAGAAAACAGGTTTTGTTTCTCCTTAGTTATTGTATTAGATAGGTATTTTCGTTGCGTAGCAGACTTTCAAATTCCTAGTTACGGTTCTAATGGGGCGCTAAATTTGTTAAGACGGCCTGGTTATCCTTGTCTACAGCAGGGTTGCTGTATTGACCTTTTAAAGGCCAAATTATGGAAAATTGGCCTTTTTTCAGACCTTAGGAATTTTCATTTGGCATTAAATTCATTTTCGAAGTTTCTTCGCTTTATTTTCGTTAATGACTTTTAGAACAATTACTTATTCCAGTTATTCTATAGAACTTATTCTATTTAACTTATTCTATAGAATAATTACTTATTCTATTACTTTTTAATAATTTTTTGATATTACACATTTCAAATGATATATATAATGAGCTGCCAAACGAAATAGCTCCTGAATAGAACAAGGATGTTTTAAATTTCTTTCACTTCAATTTTAGTATAATGATAGAACATTGAACATATGCCTATCAAGTGGGATTCGTTTTCATGAAGGATAGCTGTTTTTCTAATAGCAAATGACGCTTTCAATCAATTTGACAAATTTGGTCTTTTTGGCCTTATTTTTAAGAAGGTTTGGCCTTATTTTGCTATTGTGATCTGGCAACCCTGGTCAACAGTATCTATTATAGATCTGACTTTCGGTCAGTCTGGACAATCAGAATCAACCCTCATCGGTCTCGCGACGAATGACATCACAATCCGATTAGTGACGTCACCGTGACGTAGCAAGGTGTGATCCCCACCGTTCAGGCGAAAACGATGTCCGCTGTTCGGAGGAGAAAAGGCTCGTCGTGTCTGTTTTTCCACCTCATCCGGAGAGTGAGAGCGACATGGAGAAGAAAAAAAGGGGGCACCTCGTCGCGGAAGAAATGGAATCGAAGGGTTGTATCGCACGTGCGCGGAAGGAATCCCCAGGGGTGGGAAGGGGAAGGAGGGGGTCTGGCATTGCGCAAGAAACGATCGCGCCTCGCAGAAATTCGTCGGGCGGCGGTGTTGTGTTCCGTCGTCGTAAAAGAGCACGGACGTTTCCCATGCAGACAGCGGCGATTTCTTGGGGTTGACAAGTGTGCCGACCACTGCCGCAGACGATCGGGTGCGCGCGTGACTTTTTCCCGCCCAGGAAAAGTTTCGCTTTTCTCCAACTGGCAACGATGTCCAGGAGGAAACAGGCCAAACCTCGCTCTCTCAAAAGTGAGTTTCTTCTCCGTTAATTACTTCTCTTGCGTAACTGAGTCCGTTTTTTTAAACCTTTTTTTTTTTTTTTCGAACTTGATTTGGAGGTTGGCGGCTACTAATGCGGAAAAGTTTCGATTATCCGTACTAAAGGGAATCGTGTCTGTTCGGATAGGAGATGCTGGGATAATGAGCACGGGTCTGGAGGAGAGGGAAATTCGTCGAAACCGAGTTGCCGTTTTTGACACATACAACACGTGTGCTGCAAAAAATAAACTTTTTTTGAGTTCAAATAGTTTATTGTTGTAAAAATACTTTTTTCCCCTGATACAAATCGAGACTTCTGAAACTTTTTCCTCTTGTGATCCTATTTCATCTGCAAAAATATCCCGTGACCTCATATACCATGAAAAATTTAAATTGTAATATTGAGTGTACACATAAATAGTAATAAAAGATTGGAAAAAGAAAGCATTAATTAATTAAAAAATTTAGTTTTATGTAAAATTTAATGAAATTTTTTAAATCTAAATGGCCTTCTGGATTATTTTTGTGAATAAATATAAAAGAATTTAACGGAAGCATAACCCTTTGCACTCTTATGTTGAGTCGGACTCAACATTTCTGACTGATGATCTTTTAGACATTCTCATTGGATATCGCTGCTTATAAAAACCATATAATAGCAGAAACACGCAGATTAATTTTTAGGAAAATTAATGTGTGTGTATATTAATGTTGGATAATGTGGAATATTAACTGTGTGTAATATTAATCTGTTTCAATAACAATTTTAAGATATTGTTATTGAAACAAATTAATAACAATACTTAAAATTGATAACAATATTTCTTAAGCGCTAAATCAATCCTTACACTCATAATTATGCATCTTATTATTTTCTAGTTCAAAGGGTTAAGTAGCCTCTTATAAGTGACCTTACGTGGGGTCGAGACTCATAGTTTAACCTCTCGCCTACGAAGTATAACCTCCTAATTGGAGGCACATCCTATATGATGTATTCATCGCTATTTCAATCCATATAAAAAAGTAGAGGACACCTGAGATACTTGAGCGTGTCCAAGTGATTTTTGTCTTTTAAACTAATTGCTACTTTAACTTAGATTCAGAATTCAGTATGAAAAATTCAGTGATTCAATGCACGAGTCTAACACGTTATTGTATCCGAAGGTATTAAGAAACGCTGTGAACATGTTCTTGATATCCGGAAAAAAAAAAAAAAAACGTCGTACAGCTTGTGATTCATTGAACCTTTTGAACTATCCATTTCCAAAGGAGCCTAAACAGTTTATTCCTTGTGAATATAGATTTGCTCATTACCTCCGATGATGAGTTGTGAGAAAGACCTGTCGGAAAGGGACATGTTTCTCATCCTTCGTAGTTGCAAGTGGATGAATACATGATGACACGAAACATCTGATGATTGGGACTTTTGGCTAATTAAAACTACCTTATATGACATTTACTGGAAATTGATGACCGTTGGCCGATTCATAACGAGTTAAAATATCTTCGATGATTATATTCTGTGTCGATGATTGTATTCTGTTTTTCTCTTCGATTCTTATCGTCTGTGTCGATGATATTTTCTCCCTTTCTCTTCGATGATTATATTCTTTCTTTCTCTTCAATGCTTACATTATGTCGTTGATTATATTCTCTCTCTTTGATGCTTATATTCTCTCTCTTCGATGATTATACTTTAAACAGAAAAGAAACGGTATCAGTTTCCTGTATTATTTATTTTTCTTACTCCAGAATTTAAAAAAGACAGATTTTTTAAAACTCTAACTCTGTTCTAAGCATTCTTTTTTTACGATGCTTGCTTTTTTACTTTCTCGTATACAAAGAGAAAGTATTGTAATCGTCTAAAAATTCGAATCGAGATTTTGATGAATCTCCACGTTTCAGACCTCCCTTAATCCGAAAAACACAATTTTGGAATTATGTTTGTCTGTGAACACGATAACTCGAAAAACATTAGATTTAGAAGGATAAAATTTGGTATGTGATATTTACACATACTTAGTAGGTTTCTATTCATTTCTATTTTGCACAAAATCCATCCATGGGAAGTCTGTCTCCCCATGTTCATGTGAACACGATAATTCAAAACTTAAATATCTAGATAGATAAAATTTGGTACAAAGTTTTATCAAGAGGAATGTAGGTCAGAATCAAATTTTGAACCAAATCGCTCTAAGGGTTGACTGTCTGTCGATCTGTATAATCGTATAATTGTGAACACGATAACTTCTAAACCCTATGTCTTAGATAAATAAAAATTGGTATGAGGTCTGCTAACATTAATTGTAGATCTGTGCCCAATTTTCGTTTCAATCTGTTGAAAAAAGGCGTCTAACGCTATATTATTCTGATTTCTTTCACCATTCCAAGACCGAAAAAAAAAAAGGCGCAACCGATTCGCGCGTTTTTTCCTACCTGTGTCAGGGAACAGAGCATGTTACTGGCGCAAGATGTATTTTTTTCTTCCGCGACCTGTGTTAGGGCGGATACGAGAATGTTTTGGGGGAACCACTCCCGCTGGTTTTCAATCATTTAATCATTTTCATTCATCTTCGATCAGCAGGTGGTGATTGTTGATTTAACTTCCTCTTCGCTGTTTCTTGAAGAAACCGAGACTTGATATTCTATTAAATCTAGAAGAAAAATAAAATCATGTATCTATAGGCAGTTTTACGCTCTTTAATTTGTTAAATCAATTGTAATTCGAAAACTGAATAGTTTCCGAGAAGAAAAACTGAAAAAGGAAACCAGTAAACCCGCATAGGTTTCTGCTGATCGGTAGCCATTGCGTATGGAAATCTCTCTCTGTAGCAAATTTAGAACGCCTTAATGGTACGCCACTTATCTGAAAAAAAACTTTTTTATTTGCTCTCTCATTTAAAAAACCGCAGTTGTAACATTATTAATTTTTTAAAAATCTATTTTTGAAATGGGTCCGATAATTTATGACCACCTTGTATCTTTTTCACCAATGCGTGTGCAGCAATTCAATCTATAGATCATGTCTTTTTAAACTTTTTGCGACCTATTGTCAGCCGTGATCCCATTTGCAACCGGGAAAATTCTTTTACGACCTCAAATATGCCTCAAATAAGAAAATAACATAGGCAAATGAAATATTAATTGACAAGAAACGAAATGAAATATGGTTTGATACTTTTGTTTGGCATGTTTCAAAACTAGAAGGCTTTCTTAATTAATTTTGCATGGTAATAGTGAAATGTCTGGCAGAACACACGCACTGTCCAACTTTTCGTGACCCATTTTGGGTCTATACCCATAGTTTAAGAAATCTTGCTCTAAAGCAATAGGAATAAATGTCAATGTAGTTTTTGAATTATTGATATAAAATACTTTAAGAGGGTAATGATTTTACGAGAAAATCTAATGAAGAGTTGTTTTCACGAAAAGATAAAAAAAATCAAATTGGGACATTTGATCTTTTTTTGTGAAAACCCTCCATTAAATTTCTCTCTCAGAGACTTCCTGAATTATTGCAACAGAATTTTCGTGACGAATTTTAACATATTAATCGACGTTAGAAGATTAGCATTGAAACTGGCAATCCTTCCATTTTATTTTCTTTTATTTTCTAATTTTCTTTTATGTGTTTTAATTATTAGAGAATTTTTTTGTTGTTTAATTCTATAGTGGTTTGTTGGTTAATTGTTGGAAAAATTTGTTGATGCAACCACTGGCTACTGCTACTTTGGGCGCGCAAAAAGGTGTATTGTTATCGTTCTTGTTTACTTCTTCGGTTTCTTATATATCTTTTTTTCTTATATTTAATTTTTTTGTTTTTTCTATTATTGACATTTAGTGACGTACAACTCATAATACTTTTAAAACAGAATAGTTTTGTAAGTATATATTATATACTAAGTACATAAATAGGCTCTGAAAAGGTTCAAAAACTTATAACAAGCTGAATTTTTTTATGTCTTTGATTTCCAAACCGAATGATTTGACCGTTAGAAAACAAGTCGTGTTATTCATTTACGTGAAACAAAAGTGTCAAACTCAAGCCTATCACGGGCCAAATAATCCAGGTTTAAGCTTATGTGGGCCCCAGAAAGAAAAAAAAAATCTTTATATTTTTACAGAAACGTAGGTTTATTGCGAAAACACAGTTTAAGAAAGGACAAGGACAAATGTAAAGTTAATACTTTCTTCTAGACCCCTGGCATCTCTTATCTTCTACCAATTTTTCTACTTCTAGGGACAGCTTGTCCGCAGAGATTCATTTCTAAATTTATCCTAGGTGAATGTCAGTAATTCAGGATATTATAGGAGACTTATTTCCTCTCAAAAGTGAAAATAATTGCTCGGACCGATAAGTACTTCCAAACATGGAAATAATCTCATATCGCGGAAACGAAAAGATTCTCATATCTTCCTGCTGATTTCAGTGTTTTCAAACTAGGCAGGCAAATATTTTTAACAGGCGTCCCATTTTCACTGAAATTTGCCTTCAAATCTAAACAGCATTTATCTCGATTATTTTACTATCGGCTGCTAAAATATTCCCCGCTATTGGCGGGGGAAAGGGTGCATCGATGTAATAAGTAATCTGTCAGTAACGAATGGTGCGTCCCGTTATTAAAATTTTGTATAATTGAATTTTTAAAAAATTAAACTAAGAAATTTTTGTTAATTTTTTTTTTACATATTGCCATGTTTCCGAGGCGTGAAGTTATTTGTTCTGTGCCGCGAGTTTGACACCTTTGACGTAAACTGTTCATTAACTGTCAGTAATTCTTTTTAGGTAAGTTACTTTTTCACGTTCTGAGCAATAGAAATATTAGCTCAAATTAATTATAAATATCGGATATCATGAAAAATTTGATAATCTGTACTCATCTCTAGTTCACAAAATCGTCAATGTTTATACTCTGCGAAAAAAAATTTGCATGAAGTTTTTCCGATAATACGGTTGATTTTTAGATTACTTACAAGAAACGATTCCCTCCGGTTTATTTTTTATCAGGAAACTGATGCAATTTAGTATTACGCACTGGCACGAGCATTGTTTTCACTCTGTCGCTTTGGAAAACTGATTAAAAACGTGCCAAAACTGGTTTGTTTTAAAATAGTACAGCAATTTTAGAATTGTTTGATCGTTCTGCTTTCCACCAAAATGTTTATTAAAAATTAAATTTCTGCCATGCCTTAAACATTCGGATAAAGAAAAAAACATAGATCTGCCTGAGGTGATCAGATTTTCTAGACTTAAATCCGGTAAACTGGCTGGGGGGGGGGGGGGGGGCAGATGTTTAGAAATTAACTAGACTAAATTTTTTATTTCTTGATAATGTTGAAGAATCTGACAAATGGGAAACTCAGTATTTTCGCCACCCTAAAACTCATGGACGCGACTCCACTTAAGGTTGATATCCACAATTTAACCCTCTGCCTGCTTTTCCCGCGATTTCCGCGGGTTGGATGTAAGACTATTTAAAACTATTACAGCGTTGAATCGTATCATACTAATGGTATTGTGGAACTTGCGCACAGTCGCATTTGCGATAAGTGATTAAGTAGTGTTCTTTGCGCACAAGCGTTGGAAAGGTTGCAGTAATGTATGTATATATGATTTGACTTGGTTTATCGAAGTTTATCGATGTCTATATGATTTGACTTGGCTTTGGCGCATTGAAAACCTTTGACATATGGCAATCAATCAATGTCAGTAGGAGGATGACATTTCGTGCCCCTGATAACACAACCATGCTTCCCTGGGAAAGTGCTAAAGACCTTAATAACTGTTATTTTCAAGCAAGTGACTATTACCGATATAATTTAAATTAAACAATAAATAATACATATAAATTAATCGTTATGTTAAATAAATTGAAAATATATGAATAATGTAATTTTCAATTTTCTCTTGGGAAAGTGGTGATAATCTCATAGAAAAGAACCATCACACATCAATCACTCTCTTAAGTATACATTCTCTATTGTCCCTCTAGTTTTTCGCCAAGTTTTCCTGCCAAGGTAATTAAAATCCAGTAAACCTACAATGTGTGCGCAAATTCCACTAGTTAATGATGTGCGGAAATGCGCCTGTGCGCATCGGACACAGAACCATACTAATAGCCTTGCACCCGAATAAAAATTCGCTTCGTTCAAACGTATTTGAACACGTTTGCGAACGTTGTATCTAATAAGAGATTTTAAAAAATTCGGCAGTCAGAGGGTGAAGTACTGTCCTACCTCCAGGAGAAAAACCCTGAGCAGAGTTGCCTCAAATAGACGAGTCGAAGAAAGGAAGCATACGGATATAAAATCAACCGCAACATTTGGCAAACTAAGCTCACTTCTGTTAGACGACGAATTCGTTTTCGAACGAAGTACAAAGAGAAATGAGACTTCCGCTGGTGCTATCTACGCCAAATGAAATAAAGAAATTTCCTTCACCTCCAAAATGCAGTGGACTATCCAGTTTCCATAACGACCGCCACTGACATGTCTGGTGTCTAGGGTTTTTCTGGTGGAGGTAGGACAGTAGTGGCAGCTTTATCCCCTCAATTTTTCCTAAACTTCTCCAATATGGCGCGTCTTGTGTTCAGCTTCGTCGTGCAGTGGAGAAGATCGAATATGCATTTTGGACCTCCTTCCTTTTAGCATTTACGTCCGAAAGTTGATACTTATAGACAGTTTCGATGTCCAAACCATATTCCAAATTTTGATTTATATAACTCATTGTGTTTAAGAGGTTTCGCGTTTACAAACACAGAAGTAATAAGTCCGACGGACAGTCAACCAAGGAACGGGTCCAAATTTTTGTACCGATCTACAGCTTGGATATAAACATCATATGTCAAATTCATTGATCTCTTTCCGTTTCTAGTTATCATGTTCACAGGTTATTGGATGCTAGGCCGGATTTACACATTTTTACGCCCTATGCAAAAACATATTCTGAGCCCCTCTCTCTGAAAAGTTAATATATAATTTTCAATTTAATATACAAATGTTTATCTTTGAAATCCGTACATAATAACTTACACAATCTTTATAATATTTGAACCATATTAAATTTTTAATCCAAAATTACGCTATTTATGAAAATATCATCACATTAACACCTGCAAAAATATTTCATTAAATTTCTTGAAATCGTGTGAAATACCTTCTAGAAACTCTTCGTTCGCGCTTTTGTCCGTGAATAAGCTTAAAGGGTCACTGAAGTATGCAGATCTTATTAAGTGGGTTTCAATACGGTAAGGTCCACAGACGACGAAAAAAAAATCATAACGCTCAATACATTTAATGTAACGAGTGTAAATTTCAAGGACATCATTTTATATGGTTTTTTCAAAATAATTCTGAACAGTTTGTAAATATTTTGGTGTTATTTCTTTTGTATATGCGCCCCTGGGCGACTGCACCCTAGGCCATGGCCTAGGTTAGCCTTTTGGGAAATCTGGCCCTAGATGGATGTAATTCAAAAAAATTTTTTTCGAACTCAAAGAGGTTTGAAACGCGGAGTTCATCAGAGTCTCGACGTCGAATTTTTTGACGATCTTTGTCTTTTTGTGGACTTTGTATACTAGAAAATAAAAACTCATCGAATACAGTGTTAAATAATTTTAATCTCTTAAAGTTGAAAATGCTTCATGTATACGTCTGAAGTTGAAGAAAGGTTGTAATACGAAGGAAATAAACCGAGCTGCAAAAACTTTAGCCGAAACGATTCGTTAATTAATGAAATTTATTTTTCAAAAACGCACTTCTATCAGTACATTAAAAAGTAGACATTTTTATTTTAATTATTTTCTAGTCTATCTATTCAAGTCTTTGATTTATAATTCATTTTTATAAATATAACGGAATCTTGAAATCAGTTTTTCTCAATTTCACCCTCAGATGGTGCCACTTGCATGGAATCAAAATTTAATTTAATTAATGGATTAAAATTAAGTTGGGAAAATATTGGAATAGTGAATTGTCATATAGAATGCATAAGTGAACAATGTTCTACAAAATACATTCTTTAAAAACATGAAACGAGACAAGTTAAATAAAAGTGCAGAAAAAGGACAGAAACCTTTGTAATACCAAAAGGAGAATCTAGATGCTTAAATTGTTATTAATTTTTTGATGAAAGCCGTATTCGTAACAGGCGTGATAAAGTCTCTAATCGGTGAATTTCCTCAAAATTTGGTTAATTTATTCAGGAAAATTTGACTGGCGGTGATCATGAGAAAGATTTTTTTTCCGTCTCGACTGAGTTTATCTTTCGTTTTTCTGTGAATTACTGTTCTATAAAATTAAATCAGATGAACTAGTTTGACGAACTCAGATATCCAATAAAGAAATTGAAGACTTTTATTGTGCATTTAGACAATTATTGTCCTACGCGAAAGTATTTATTCATAACGGGGAAAAAACTGGAGAAAATAATATTTTGAAGAAATGAATATTGCCATGAATATAAAGTAAGTGTGACAAAGAGAAGAATGTTTTTCACGCTTAAGAATGTTCATCTAATGCTAAACTATAGTAGAAATCGCAACTTGGTTCAGATCAAACTTAAATGAGATGTGCAAATTTTAATAAGCGTCCCCACTTATCTAAAGATCGGGTTCTATGTCCCGTATTAAATAAATCCCATTTTCCCGCGCATCAGTGGTACAAACCGTCATCGGGAGTCCATCCACTTACCATGCCAACTTCTCATCCTCGTACTCGAGATGGCACCCAGCTACCCCAGACGAGGTAACCTGATTTCATTACACTAGGAGTGGTAACAGAATACCGCTTCTCACTACGTTAGTACACATTTAAAATGAATAATCGATCGTCTTGCACTAAAGAAGCCAGGCTTTATGCTCCTCCTTTGTGCCCTCATATTCTATTCCTGTTACATTTTATATGAGTTACATAATTCGTTGCTTAACAAGCAACACCACTCATCTCAATTTTTTGAAATTTCAAAAAGGAAGAAAAGACAGAATTTTTCGCAGCTAATAATGAATATTTTTTTATATTTTTTTCACATCTGGTAGGAACATCAGGTCTCATGTTTTTTCTAATATGTATTGTCAAGCTCAAGACCGTCCATTAAATATATCATATGGAATTATGTGTCCTTCCTTTGTTATAAGATACAGGTTTGTAGAGTGAAGTGTCCGTCCGGGTGATGCCGATTTCACTGTCTGATTAAGATGTTAAATTGCGAGTTTCATCCCGAGTTGTCTTTGTGTAGCTAAATTAATTAGGTGTAAATCTTTGAAACTTTTTCGCTAAACTTTTTAAGCTTCCTCGAAGGCAGCCTATGTTTCTGTGAAGTTTATAATTTGTAGAAAGATATTAAAGAAATTACGAAGTAAATATAGCGAAAATAAAAACACTGTGAAAGTAAGGAAAATTATAAATAAAATTAACAAATTTACGAATTTTTGTTAGAAAAGGTGATGATGTATTAATAAATTTAGAAATCAAATTGGGAAATATTATGCGTGTATAAATGCATCTGATTATTCAAGTAGATTCCGATATTTAATGTACCGTTTTAAGCAGATATTTTAAAAATTATTTTTAATGTGGCGCTATGAAGTAAAAAGAATTTCAAAAGAGTTCTGAAATAACAAAAAAAGTAAATTCCTTTTCGGTTTAGTTGGTTGGTTTGTTGTGTTTTAATGGCGCAAGAGCCAGAAATGGCTAAGATGCACCAGAAAAATGGTTAAAAATTAAAAAGTTCTTAAGTAAAATACAAATATTTAAAATGTTTCCAATGTTTTCGGTTTGGATCGAAAACATTGGAAACGATTTTCTATTGAACTGTTATCAGTAGAATAAGGATTGAGAATTTTACCATCGGGAAAAACTGAACATCCTTGTCATTTATTCAATTTTCTATTTTACAGTACTTATGAAAGAAAGAGGACTTTCACTTCCATAGGTCATATTTTAAAATATTAATTTATTTAATTATCACACACCATCGTAGTTAATGAATTATTATCACATACTTTTAGCTAAAGATATTCCTGTTATATCATTAATGAATGTTTTTTCTTTAGAAGTTTGATTAAAGAAATAACGACATCTTTAAATTTTCGCAGATGTATTAAAAATAGAGTTGCTTACTGATGATTTTAATACCATTAATGTTAATTAAAATTAATGGATGTCAGTTAATGGTTTTAACTATTAAAGTATCCATTCTTAAAGCGTCTTATAAATTGTTCTGACAGCTGGCAAAACTAAAATCTAAACGTGTTCTTCAAAGCAGAAGTATCACTACTTCCTTTACCAAGGTCTGCAACGTCACGACTGAAGTTAAAAACTGAAGTTTTTATTAGTTTTCATTAACACATCTGTATGAGATGCCAAATAATGGTACTTTCGAGATATAAATCTATTGTCTTCATTAACGACACAAACGTGAGATGTTAAGCTGGTCTTTTGAATCCATTTGCTAGTAAAATAATGAATATTTAATCGCTAATGAATATAGCTTGATTTCAAGGATGTTTAAATGCTTTTAAGGGCAGACTAGTCAAATGTTCTGGTTTTAAATTGATTTTCTACATTAATTGTCATTTTCTCTCACGATTTTTCGATTTCATCTGATCTAATTATGAAATGGATTGGACAGTCGGTTTTTAATCATCAAGTTTTACCGCCGTTTTTTCTATATGAGTTTGATATTTAGCTCATGCTCCTAACAACCTTTTAGAGTTCGGGTTAACAGTTCATTTAAAACCTGATAAGGGAGTGATCTTTTGCTTATTAACTATTACTTTTTACTTTCTCATATACGAAGAATAGAAAGTAACAATTACTTTTTACTTTCTCGTATACGAAGTATACAAAGAGAAAGTATTGTAATCGTCAAAAAATTCCAGCTCGAGATTTTGACGAATCTCCAAGTTTTAAACCTCCCTGAGTCCGAAAAACGCAATTTTGGAGTTAAGTCTGTCTGTCTGTGAGCATGATAACAAAAAATATTAGAGCTAGAAGGATGAAATTTGGTATGTGATCTTTACATATAATTTGTAGGTTTCTATCAAATTTTGGACATATTCCGTCCACGGGAAGTCTGTCTGCCTGTATGTCCGTGTTAATGTGAACGCGATGACTCACAAACTTAAATAACTAGGTGGATTAAATTTGGCACACATTTTTATCATCAGTAATGTAGGTTGATATCAAATTTCGGACCAAATCCGTCAAAGGGTCGACTGTCTGTGTGTCTGTATAATCGCATACTTTTAAACGCAATAACTTCTTTAAAAAATTACTTTGATAAATAAAATTTGGTATGTGGCCTTCTTACCTTAATGGTAGATTTGTGTCCAATTTTTGTGTCAATCGGTTAAGAAAAAGGCATTTAAATTGCAAATTTCGTTTTCTTTATCCTACATCCAGTTCTATTGGTAATCACGCCGGCTTCTAATTCCACTTCCGCATTCGACGACCTTCGGAAATCGTGGTATGACCTTTCGCTTATTTTTTTTCTCCACTGCGTTAGGGGTTCCTGTTCGTTTTACTGCCTTTTAGCTTTTTTTTTTTTCTCTTCATGTGCTAGGAGTATAGAGAAAGTTTTGGGGAGGCCACTCCCGCTGTTTACTTTCTCATATACGAAGAATAGAAAGATAAAGTATTGTTATCAACAAAAAAAAAAATCGGCTTCGAAATTTAGATCAATCTCCACGTTTTAGTCCTTGAGTCCGGAAAAACATTTTTTTGAAATCATCTCTATCTATGAATATGATAACTCAAAAACGAAATTAACTAGATAAATGAAATTTGGAATATGGTCTTTATACTTAAATTGTACATGGGTCTCTATCAAAACTTGGACGAAATCCGTCAATGGAAAGTACAGGGTGCTCATAAATTATTGGACCCATTTCAAAAATTAATAAAAAATAAACTAATAATGTTACAACTACTTTTTTTTGAATGTGGGAGCAAATAAAAAAGTTTTTTCAGATAGGTGACATATCATTACGGCGTTCTAAATTTGCTACAGAGAGAGAGAGATTTCCATACGCAATGGCTACCGATCAGCAGAAGCCTATGCGCCTTTCCTGGTTTCCTTTTTCTGTTTTCTAGAATAGCTCGCAAACTATTCAGTTTTTGAATTGTAATTGATTTAACAAATTAAAGAGCGTGAAATTCCCTACAAATTCATGCTTTTATTTTTCTTCTAGCTTTAAATGTTTCGCAGATAATGGCTCTCAAAAATGGGAGATGTCCAATAAATTACGACCACCTAGACCATCGTAATGGCGCGTTAACTGTCTAAAAAAACTTTTTAAAATGCACTCCTATTTTAAAAAAACGTAATTGTAACATTATTAGTTTTTTAAATTGATTTTTGAAATGGGTCCAATAATTTATGACTACCCTGTATAACTAGACGTCTACCCATGTACCCGTGAACACGATAACTAGAAAACGCGACCAGTTGGATGGATGATTTTTAGGATATTGTTTTACTATCACAATTGTGCTTGCGCAACAAAATTTGGAAAAATTCATCATCGGATGGATTCTATGTCGGTATGTCCATTTGTAAGTATGTAAACGCAATAATCCAAAAACGCAATAGGATAGTAGGTTGAATTTTAATATGTGTTCTTAGCACCAAAATTTGAAATCAGTACCAAATTTTGGACCAAAACCGTCAAAGTGCAGATGTCTTTCTGGTGTATTGTCGTTGGAATGTGAATGAAATAAATCAAAAACTCGATGAGTGATTTCAATGATTTTTTTATGTGGTCTTGACACCCAAATTGTTGATCTCTATAAAATTTAGGACAAATCGGGGCTTCAAAAGTGGAACTGTTCCAAAATACAGACAGTAGAGTCCCGCTAATCCGGAGCCCGCTTATGCAGACATTCGGTTAATCCAGACATGATATAAAAAAATTATTTATGTAAAATGAATACATTTTAATTACGTTCAAAGATGGTTTGTTTTGTTAATCCTATATCAGATCGTAGGTCATAAATTCAGGTTTACGTAAACAATAGTATTAAAACTAAAGTTAAGTTGTAGGAAAAGTTGTACGCATTTATGAAAACTAAACCATCGATTTTTATAGTTTTACCCATTTAAAACTTGTATTACGTGCATTTTAAGGTAAATTCCCTTTAATTCGGACTTTCGATGATCCGGACAGGGTCCGGTCTCATCTAGTCCGGATAAGCGGTATTCTACTAGATTCTATTCACTATTCGACTGATCTAAACATAAAACGTGACATATTGTAGAAGTATTCGAGAAAGTTGAGGGGACATTAATTTTGGAATTAAAACAGACATAGAGAATGTTTCTGCCAATTTCTTGAATACAAGCAAAAAGGAAAAAAAAATCCAGCTCATATATATATATATATATATATATATATATATATATATATATATATATATATATATATATAAACTCACGCTAATAAATTTCCTGTTTTTTTTATCAATAATTAATACTTTATTACCTACTTATTACCCTCGCTGATATCTGCATTTGGGAACTATAAAGAATTTTAACATGATAATGTTTATAGATTGGCATAGGGTAGACCGGGACTAGTTGGCCTGTTTTTTCTTCTAAGAATTTTTAAAAAAAGAGAATTCAGTATTTAAAAAAAATTAAGGTGACCCTATTAGTGTACCTTCAAAAAGAATTCGCCATAGTAAAATTGAATATATTAGCTATCAGTATGAATTTAAAACCTCAAACTGACACCAAGTCGCTTGGGTCAACCAACTGCGGGTTAATTTGACCCACTACCAGTATGAAAAGACTATCAAAAAGCATTCTTCTATATTATTATATTTTATTAAGTTAAGTAACGTAACTTTGTAATTATCCACATTATGTGTATTATACACAAATTTGGCGCATTTCTACTCAATAGAAACTGAGTTACAGCTTTTTTAGCCATCGTCAAATAGTATTATATAGCAGCGCCTCCTATTGCGTAATTATAATCAAAATTGAGTCCGCATGGTTTTTCACAAGCATCTTCCATAATAAATATGGTGCAATTCCATCCCACATATTCAGAGATATATCTATAACGCGCATCCTGAAACACCCTGTGCAGCAGCGCCACTGGGCATGTTGACCCGCCGGGCCAACGTGCTCCATGCGAAATGGGCCAACTAGCCCTATATCACCATTTTTGTTTCTTATAAGCGTAGGGATTTATTCTGAAAGCATTTCGATAAACAAACAAGCCCTAAAGTAACAATGGAGAATTATCTTTCTGAATATTATTTGAAAAAAACGTAAATTGTAATTTATAAGCAAATAAAAAATCGATTATTCATGTCAGGAAATTTACTCAGCTTAGTAAAAATTAGAAAATTCTAGCTGTTTCTTTAATGAACGCTGCTGACGCTGATGTGGAAGAAGGCAGACGGGATAATACACACTTATCCGGAATGACAGCGTTAAATACCGGAAAGTTTTAAAAATATCGTGACTGGGCCCAGGTGCCTCGGTCTACCCTACTATCTGTAAATTGCGCGATGCAAAAATCATTC
>BGPR01014048.1:0-40178 GCA_013235015.1 Araneus ventricosus | reverse complement strand
CCTTTTTCTTAATCTGGACATCTACGAGCTCCTCCCACCGTAACTCGTCGCCACGGCAGTGCTTCCTCTTTTTTAAGCTGGACGTCCACGAGCGCCTCGCACCATAACTCGTCGCCAATGCGACTATCCGATGAGATTTGGACTGTTGTGGTTGGAAAGTTTGGGAATCCAACATCGTTCACTTTCCATTCGGCGCATTCGGTCATGAAACTGAAATGCGATAACGGGAAAGGAAGAGCGAGCCTCTCTCACAACAGCGAAATCCGCCAAATGTGGGAAGGAGAGCGGATATCTACTTTTATCACTATAAATTGAATGGCAACCAATTATTGTGTCATTATCAAAATGACTCAAGTGTTTTAGTGGCTCCAATATCGCCATTGACTTTCCAAACATTGAAGCCATTAAAACGATCTCCATCCTGAAACGGGAAGGAAAAAAATTCTTACATATACGTCGTTCCTAATGACTTCAAGAAATATCCATGCGAAACTCTAGAAAACATCGAACCACGCGTTTGGACGTGACTGCGTAACAAACAAATTTACATACAGACAGACGAAGTGCCGAGTGGCCGAGTTGAAACAGAACGTCATTGCGCTCTGCCATAAATAGTGATAACAGTATCAATTTGTCCATGATTAATGCATTCATTTAACAAACAAAGTCACTGGCGCAGTTTATCAATTTTTCACAACATCATATTTTTTTCTCATTTTTAGGTACCAGAACATCTGATAATAAGTTTAAAACTGCCAACATCAACCAGAAACCTGAACATTGTTAAGAATGAAATATTGTTTATCTGCTATGTTTATCTTATGGCAGGAAAGAGAGTTTGCCAGAGGTTTTTACTGGAGGCCAAGCCAATAAAGCCTGTCCTTGGCGACTTTGGGGGCAAAATGACGTTTCTAGAAAATGCAAGAATTATGACTTATCTTTACTACGCTCGGAGGTATGGAGAACCCTCGAGAGAATTCATTGTGACGTCATGCCCTTTCAGAAAGGCTATAAATACCGAGCTGTTCAGGCGAGTGAATCAGTCTCTCTTTGGAATTTTGCCCGCAGTGCAAGCTGGTGAGCTGATAGACTCTAAGCACTAATGCGAGGGCTTTAACTGGTATTTGTTAGTGGTCTGCTCTCTGCTTGTGTTATTAATTTATAAAAGTGCTGTTTAGTTTTGCTAATTGTTCTGTATTTGTTTTCTGGAATATTTATGGATGCGTCTCTTTTGAATAACCCTGATTGTTGAACTACATTCTCGTGCACCCACCAGACGTTTTTTGAGCAACATTTATCTGCATCATCACATCTTTTACAGAAATTACTTCTTGTAGCTTATATTTGAATTTTTCTCTGTAATCAAGCATTTAACACAATCTTTGAAAGCACAGAAACGTTTTCTCCGGTGTTGCGAACCTATCAACACTTGGGCAAGTAGTGCTTTCATGCACGATCTGGATGAAGTAATTGAAGAATTTGTTTAAGGCAAGAGCATTTATTATACAAATGATAAGGCTATTCTTCAATTTCCAATTAAAATTTAATATTTGTGTCCAGTTGCGTTTCCAGGGTTAATATCTAGCTAGTAAAGTAATAAATGTAAAATAAATATGATATTGCTATTATTTTTAAAATTATATTTTCTTTTAATGTCACCATTTCGCAATAAAGTTTCAGAGTTAAAGAGAATTCCAGGCAATAACATAATAATTGCTGTTAAGTATCTGAAAATTCCAATAAAATAATTTAAATTAAGCCCTTTTTGACATTATAAAATTTTTGACACGTTCTCTGATGAACTTGACATTTTTAATATGTCTCTAGGTGCTTTTAAGCCGAAATGTTTGCATCTTTTAAATACACGATATGTTTTATTTTGCCTTTCTACAACATTTTAGATTTTTACGCTATTTGATTTTCCGTGTTCTTATGTATTCGACCAGTGTTTTGGCGCCGTGTTTGATTTATTTTTATCTTAAGTGTTGCATTTTTTTTAATCTGTGTATTTACGTTTATAAACTCCTGGTGTGTTTTTTATTAGACTCGGTGTTTGCGTGTTTTGACTTTTTCACCCTCGCTTTTTGGAAATGAACTTTAAATTTAAAAAAAAGTAATAACACGGCTTTTGGTGTCATAGTGTGTCTTAAAGTTTTGTGATTATGTGTTTTCGTTTTTAATTATACATACGTTTGCATAAGTGTTATGATTTTATGTATTCTCTATGTTCTTCTTTGTGCTTTCTAAGGCATATTCTTTTTTATTTACTCGTAGTGACTTTTGTTCTTTGTGTGTTTGTCAGCACTCTGTAAATGTAGTTCTCTCTGTAGTGTGCTTTTCTTTAAATAAATAAATAAATTATTTAAACAACAAGAACAGGAAAAAGTCAGTTGTTAACCCATTGAAGCTGATCCACTTTGAGAACTGTTTTCTCAGAAATGAATCTCGTGAACTTGCTCTCAACTTTTGGACAACTCTTTAAATCTCAACCCTCCATTTTGGAATTTTTCAAATTTCAAGTGGCGTAGCGATGGATTTTTTCAGTAGAGTAGCGACGGGGGGGGTCTAGGGCGTGCAGATAGGCCGGGCGCTACTCTCAGGTGGCGCCATGGTGTCAAAACATCAGTTCATTCGTGCCATTCTTTAGAGTGAAATGTCACGAAGAGGCGAAAAAACAATGCCATTCCCTTGGTGCCTTTTACACTTTCTAAACCACCGCACATAAAAGGCCTCCTCCGGAAGAGGATGCTTGAGGAGTGGCAAACCTTATGGAAGAATGGCGATACAGGCAAGAAAATCTATAACATCCTGCCCTCAGTTAGTCTCCGTCCCACTAACTGGATTAGAGAGGATGTTATCTTCTTCTCTCAACATGGACCTTTCCCTGCCTACCTCAGAAGGCTTCACCTGTCTGACAGCGACTATTGCAGTTGTGGTGGAATTAGCACGGCACTTCACTATGCCACGGAGTGTATTTATACAGTGTCTCGGCATATGAGGAAGCCAGCGCCAAACTTCGAACAAGAATGGCTGAAAAGGGTCGCCAATAACCTCGTCTCCAGGCAGAAAATTCGTGGGATTATCAAATTCATGAGCGAAAACAGAGATCTTTTCCGGCCTCCCTAGCCTTCAACTTTCCAGTGAGCTGAACTAAAAGACTCAATTACCGGACTTTCCCCCCCCCTTTAGAAAAGAAAGGAATAACAACATCTAAAGAAAAGAAATTACGAACTAATAGTGTAACAGTGAAAATGCCTGTGCTGTACATAGTGTATATATTTCCTCCTTTTTGTTTATTTTGTTTTTCTTAAATAAAATTCCCGTGTCTTGCCCATAAAATCGTTCAGTGACCGGTCTGGTCACGGGTACGGGGGTAAGGGTCGGCGTTCTGTTCTGTGACACTTGCTAAACCCCTAATGACGAATCGCACGAATTGAGCAATCAGTGCGGATACATTAAATGTTATATTCACAAATTATTATGGCTTTATTTATTTGAAACTTTAAAGGGCGATTTTTTCTAGCAGTGTTAGAGTAAAATGGCTTTGGGAATGAGATTCATTTAAGAAAAGAAATTCATTTAGCCTATTTGATGACATTAAATTTTTGTTCATTAATTTTGCTTCTTAATAATTAATTATCTACTCCCGATACTTCAATAGGATTTGAGAAAAGAAACTGGAGCGTCTAGGTTTCAATTTCAACAAAAAATTTGGCGATAACTTATTCCAACCTCAAACGATGCATTTAAGAATGGATGAAGTTGGTGGTAAGTACACTTATGACGGCCTTGTAAAGGGTCAAGGTGACAATTTGGATTATTCTATTTTTCATTTTGTAGTAACTATCGCTCAGTGTTTCTCTCGAGAAAAATCATTTTTTTTCCCTCAAAACAAAACAAAAACTAGCCGGGGTGTGCTCCCCTCGGCTTTCGCGTATACTCACACCAGTGTCGTAGCCACCGAGAGGCAAGGGGGTATGGATGCACTGGACGCCAGTCTTAGCTGGCGCCATGGCGACAAAACATGGGGTAACTTTTTAAAGTGAAATATCATGAAGAGGCGAAAAAATGATGTCATGCCCCCTGGTGTTGTCATTAGGAGTTAACATTTACACTTATTGAACCCTAATGACGATTGGGGGGGGGGTGTAAAACCATACTATGCCCGGGAGCCAGTTACCCTCGCTACGTCACTGCTCTATCTTTGAGAGGCTTTCTAAAAATCCATACCTTTTAGGATTGACCATAGTGAAGGGGACGTCGTCGCTCCTGTTGAACAGCAGCTGTTGAGACACCTGCGATACTTCTCTCGAGTAGTTCGTGTAGTGGCCATGTTTCGGAATCTGAAATGAAATTTCAGAAAACAATACATGCAAAACGAACAACAACTGAAAGATAGTCGAAGAGAATAAACCACCTGATATATATCCACTGTTTCTTCAACTAATCTTGCTCGTTATTACAGTAGATGTGTTGGGGAGGCACATTTACAAACCCTACCCTGGTACAGCAAAGGCAGGAAATTAGCCAATTTCATTGGCTGCGAGGGAGGTGACGTCGCTCTTATCTCTCACACGTAGCGTACGGAAATCATAACAAAACAAGAGTCGCCCTCCTTTTTAAAGGGATATATTTACAGAATGACTTCGGTTATAACCCTCAGCAGTATTTTACTATATTTCTTTGCTTCCCATTTTTCGTTTGTTCTCTAATAAATTTTATATAATAATTTTTAATGTTGTTTCGGATTAACGTACTCGGCACCGATTTCCTACAGTTGAGCACAGAAAACATTCTTGAGTGGGATGTAAAATTTCTAACCAAGAAAATTATTTTTAAAAATATTACTACTAAAAATGTTATTCGTGAGTAAAAAGAATAAACTAAGCTAAATAAAATAGCGAAGTAGGCTAGTATCGTGGTTCGGAATTCGCGAAGTCCAAGCAACAGAAACCTAAACAGATTCAAAGTTCGCATTCAATAAAGTCACAACTTATGGCGAAGCGAGCGCGAGCCAATTATAGTGGCTGATTTCTTCCTTTTGGTGTATCAGGGTAGGGTTTGTAAATATGCGTTGGGGAGGGGGGTATGCCAGCATTCAAATTACGAGCCGATCTTACCCTATTAGCACAAGCTATAAGCCGATCTTACCCTATTAGCATTACGATATTCTGAATGCCGTACAATATCGTGAAGATATCGAATATTGCATCGCGCGCAACAGTATCAAGCGAATTAACCCGCAAGGACGCGCGCTCCGAAGAGTAACGCGAAGACGCGCAAAGGGGTGTGAGACACTCCAATTCGTTATTTCGCTATTTAAGCAAAACTAACAATATTTTTAGACTATATCTGTTCCAAATGATTCATGCAAACAGTTCTAGCTACACAAAAACGAATTTTTAGAAGAAAAATTTAGTAAATAATACATTATGTTATTCAGAGCATTGGGAACACATAAAAAAGTATATTTCTTTTATACATGTTTTCAACTTTTTTTATAGCAAAGAATCATCTATATACTAATCATTATACAATTTGGATAGGAAAATAATATTTCGAATTTTCTTAGGTACACAGAAAGTCACTTTTTTAGAAATCCAAATTAGAATTCTGATAGGCTTCATCTTTAGATCCAATAAATTTAGGGCGTAATGCACTTTGATTTTTCAGAATAATTTCTACAATTTTAAGCTTTTCCTGCAATAGTTTTTGTGAAAGCGGATAAGATAGACCAGTTGACTGCAGTTTTATTACGTCCAGAATAATGTAGCATTTCCATCAATTTTTTGACATTTTCACTTATACTATTAGCACAAGATATTGTTGATTACTATATATACTATTATACAGTTTAAAAGTCTTGTACCCACAAAAATCTCTATTTTAGAAATATAGAATGCTCTTGAATACAATTGTTTCCTCACTAAAACTTAAATAGCGAGATGACATTATTTTCGTGTCCTAAAACGATCACTCAATTGAACAAAGAAACCTAATGCCAGGACGCTCAAAGGGAGTGTCTCACACCCCTTATGGTGAAATCCAATTAAAAAATGAAAGAATGTTTCTTGAAACACGGTCGGTCTATTGAATGTGACCTTAAAGGCAGATAGCATGGATTTGACTCATTTCAACTAAAGGGGTGTCAGTATTTTTCACATTTTACGTTGGGCACTTTCAAACGCAAACGAATGACCAGAGAACACCAATAAATGCTTCTGCTCTGTATGAGAATCCCTCGTAAAAATGAAGTTATAGAGGGCGCCCCTGTGAATTCGTAGTAAGTGGCAGGTGAAAACAGGTGGCGTGCTCTATTGCAAGCTCCTAAATCCCTAAAATTCCAAATTATGACATTAATCATAATAGAAACCGCAAAAGACCCCGTTTCACTCGCAACTTGTAAGTCTTAATAGCTCAGCTGACACCTAACTTCAATCCTGTCATCATGGGTTCGATCCCTCGAGTGTCCTCACTCGACGCGCTTCCCTTTCCTGCCTCCCCCTTTTTTATTTCTTTTAAATTTAAGAATTTTGGTGAATTTTTATTGCTTATTTATTACTTAACTCTTTTCAGTTACTTAGCTAGATAATAAATAAAGTTTAGAAAAATTCATAAGTTCTTTTCGGAATTTTTAAATATTTGGTACATGCTTTTGCAATAAGGTTCATTTTCCATTTTTCTCTAAGCCATATCTGCTGGATTTATGGGTGGTGGGGCCCCAATGAACCTTAAGCTCATCTGGTCAACACAGGCGGCGTGTGCACGCTTCTCCTTCGCTGATCAGAAAGAATGGTCAAATTCTGTGTGTCCACCTTTTACATATCGTATCACGTTTGGTTGAGGAATGAAGAAATTACCATTCGATTATCAGAAAATGGATCTCGCAGCCTATGGATGTCGTTCAATTTTGCATCTTGAGAGAGTGAGAAGAAAAAGACAAAATGACAAAAAAAAATTAAAACCTGTTAGAAAATTCTGCATTTTAATCTACGAAGCTCGCATCTTTTCTAAATTGTCTCTCGTACCTTTACTTTAAGATTCGAAGCCTTCTTTCTTTAAGATTTTTACGTCACTTCACTTGACAGCTATTTAATCGGAATCGTATGACGTTGTCTATTCGATTCCCGCAGCTGATATACAGATCTACGGATTATTAGCAGAGTATATATGCGTGTCTCTACTATGTCATTTTGAGGTGCGGTCTGTAGGTCCTCTAAGCATTCTCTCCTCGGAGAGACATCAATGCTATGTAAGCTGCCACTGGTACTGTACCTATAAGATGTAGGACAAGTATCAACCCTGTACAACGGAAATGTGGTGATCTGTAAATATGTTCTTAAATGTGGTCGTCCAAATAAATGTCTCTTTTAACTTACATGATTCGTCATTTCTGAAACAATAAGAAATGCTCTATCTCGTAGAAATTCCACTGCAATAAGCCAGGACGCTTTTAGCTCATTATCCAGCAGCTCTTCATAACTCGTGTTACTCAAGCTGCCTGTCTCTACTTTACGAGACTAACAAGTGATATTGGCAAACTCGCTTCCTGTGCCTAACAAAATCTAAATAATAATAATAAATATGCAATTTTTCGTGCAAATTAGAAACTGAATTGAAAATATTCGCTAGTAATATGATTTAATTTTAATTTCCAAAAAAAATTTTAAGTAGGGTCTTTATAAATCAAATAATCCTCTTTAGTAGTCATCGTCTTTCCCTATTCTTCCAGAGACAGGGTTTTATAGACATTCAAGAGAGCATAGCTGGATACTCATGATATAAAAAAATGCATTATTAGAACTAGAATTATGTCATTTTAAGAATAAGTGAAAGAAACACGAAGCAATTCTGAAAGAAGAGCAATCCCTTAAATAACGCTTCAGCACTGGCATAGCTATAATATTTGTGGGCCGGGGTGAACTTGCAACATGTCGTCTTCCTTTACAAGTTACACATCGGGCACATAAACCTCAAATTAAAAGAAATAATTCCAAGGAAAGAAAACATTCTCTCAGCAACGTAATTCATCGTTTCACACCCTCTGTCTCTGCAGATAGGTTACGGAATAACGCGTCCACCACCAGTCTTTCTTTCGCATATTGGCAATTTATCGACAAAAGGCGACAAATAAGAATTACAAATGTGTTTTTAATGTGCACAATGAATGAGCTGCTCTTCTTAATTATTAAATTGTTTTCCTGCTTGGCTGATTTTGCCGCGCTTTTCAAAGTGCCGCCCACCCTTTAGCTACGCACCTGCATTTCATGGAAAAAATAATGATTATAAAAGTTACCTTCTACTGCGCAATTTGACAAACAGAGAAGTCGCTTTATGAAAATATTCCTCTTTCTTCAGATTGTTTCTAAATTATTAAGCGAATCAATACTGCATCTCAAGTTAACTTTGTAAAGAAACACGGCACTGAATCTCAAAACTGAAAAATAATAATAATAATAATTATTATTATTATTCGACTGTTACAATAACATCTCTTAATAATAGCATTTTATATAGCTTCGCAATTCAAGTTTCATTCCCCCTCCCCCTGAACTACTCTGTTTTCTTTACTTCCTATTTAGGTGACATCTTCCGGTTTTGAGGAGTGTGTTGTTGTATTAATTTAACTAAGAATCCATTTAGCACTTGAGATCCTTATGAACACCACGTGTGGCGTACAACCATCCACTCACACGACCGACGGAGGACCCCCGCTGTTGAGAATGGAATTTTAATTGCGTTCGCAGGTGAAAGAATAGTTAAAAATTCCAAAAGCAGCCTACCAATGACCCTCTTTCATAACACTAGCACAGAGTTCGACGATGTGAAGAAAACATTTAAGGCGCCAGAACTCAAAGAAGATGCAATTTTTATTAATGTTTGACAATTCAAATTATGATAAGGAGAAACAAAATCAAAATAAAACTGTCAACACTTTTAATTTTCAGTTTGTTCTGGGGTCTGGATGAGGAGGTTTCTCATCAACAATGGATGCAAACAATGAATTTTCTTCCATCGGTCGTCAGCTTTTCCGAATACGTCAGATTTTCTCAATTACGTCTAAATTTCTCTCTCGCCGCATTCACTGGCGTAAATCCGGACATTTTGAAGATCCGGACGCTAGTCTGGACTTGAGCTTGAAATCCGGACTGCCCGGACGAAAACAGGACATAAGGTTATAACTGTGACTGGACGAGTTATGACTGTAACTTACTCTAGTTATAACTGTAACTGACTTAAGGTTACCCTAGTTATAACTGTGACTGGAAGAGTTATAACTGTAACTTACTCTAGTTATAACTGAAACTGCCTTATGGTTACCCTAGTTATAACTGTGACTGGACGAGTTATAACTGTAACTTACTCTAGTTATAACTGTAACTGACCTTAAGGTTACCCTAGTTATAACTGTGACTGGAAGAGTTATGACTGTAACTTACCCTAGTTATAACTGTAACTGACCTTAAGGTTACCCTAGTTATAGCCTGCTTCTCAGAGAGAGAGCTGTCAGGTTGTTCTGCCGGACTGAACCGGATGTTTGAGCGAAACTCGCTTTCTTTGAACTGCGAATGAGACTACCTCGCCTGGGTTCTGTACAAATTGTTAATTAAATGATAGTTTAGTCTGGTGCTGCAAATAAATATTCTTATGATCTTAACAGTGAGTGTCTGTGCAGTTAGAAACTTAGCTCCAGGACGCCACACACGCCGCACTCATATCAAATTTAAATGTGTGTGAATGGCTGTCGTTTTAAAAGAATAGCAAAAAATTTAGATCTTTCTCAAGACAATCCACGCAAAACATAAGACAAACGCTTTCTCCTACATTTTGCTTCTATTCAAATGAACAAGATTCATATATAGACGGAAAAGGCGCGAATTTAGTCTACTTTGAAGATTGTATCATCCAAAGAGCAAGTTCTTTAACACAATTAATTTTCGTTAATATTAAATTCACAATTATCTTGTTAAGACATAATGAAATGAACTTATGTAGAAAAAAAAATCCATGTAAATAAACTTTAATGATATGTTTGTGAAGTGTAATAAGTTCGTGAAGTGAGTTCGTAACTAAGAAATAACTTAGCGAAATTCTCCTCGAATCCTCAGCTTTAAGCAATCTATCTTTCTGTCATTGTAATGAAATCGTATGCTGTCATGCCATTTACTTTCAGCATTGTAAGGCAGGAGGATTTACCCTCTGAGGAAGGCCGCACGCTTAACGCTACGAGCAGCTGGCCCGCCCTCGGGTCAGTCGTCCTCAAAGGGCTGACTACGAAGAGTTCTCAAAATCTGAGTACGGTTGCATACAGAGGCTTGCTTACTAATTGATCTGTGGAATGGATTCGTCCGCCCCTTCCTCCTTTTCTCCTCACCACGGGTGGTGGGAGATACGAATGGCAGGCCTTTCATCTCTCATCTCTCCCCTAAGAGTCCCTTTACTGACCACTCTCCCAACTGCCTTCTTCCCTCCTCCTTTCGGAACAGTAACCGGCCGAAATCAGCCCCACTAGTATAGAAGTTGCATGGCCGGTTACAGCCGGCTTAGGAGTCAGAGTGTTAAGAGCCTCAGAGCTCAAAGCATGGAGCATCAGCATCTTTGTTAGGGGTCAGCATGTTTCATATTACATCTTCAGAAAAGAATTTTTGGGTATGTTAATTTACATATTAATGATCGGATATTTTTTCCGATTACACCAGCTGCTGGGTATTCCCCCTGTAAGATCCCCTAAGATCCCCAAGATCATTAGCGACCAGTAACTTTTTCCCCACGCCATGGGCCACTGAGCAGAGCAGGTGTCTCAGCTCGTTAAAACCCCGACAAAGAGAGCCGGGAGTCCAGTCTGGCGCCAGCGGACTACTCTTTAGTGGAAGTGATTGAAAGAGTAATTTATCTCTAGCCTGAGAAACAGCCTTCGACGAAAGGAAAGGCCCGAAAAGGTAAGGAGCCAATAATGGCTCTCTGAGGTGGACTCCACCTACAGAATTGACGGGGATTCGTGGAGAGGCCTCTTGACCGCTCCCCCAGTAGGAGGACGATGGGAGTTAAAAGAAAGAGCGAGGATGGAGAACGGGGGAGATTTTCGGAAGAGAACTGAAACGAGTAAAGGCTCGATTTTCTTGGTGGAGAAAAGAGAGACTTGGGTCGCTGAGATCTCAAGTCCGGTCGACGGAAGACCGACATCATTCTTTTAGGCCACTCGTAGAAGTGGGTCTGTTTTGGTTGTGTGACCGAGTACGGTATAGAACTGTACCAGAACTATAATCAATTGTGCTATTATATCTCATAATTTTCTTATATTAGTCAAGATCACTATTCAATAAAAACGCACGTGCTATAAAAATGGAGTATTTCTTGGCTCTGGACCTTCCTCCCCAGAGTCTTTAGCTGTCAAACACGTTACGCCCCCTCCGGGTTGGACTTTTTTTAGCAGGCAGCTGTTAATGAATAAACTCTTCTCGTCTCATCAACTTTTCCTATTTATTTTAAACTTTCAGTCTTAACATAATCCATATCAATCTAAGAATGCCAAGTAGTTATATTGGATCACACTAGGTGGCATCTAAGGATGGCCTTCAGAAAACATGAGTTACCCCGTGATGCTTCCGTAACAGACGGCTCGCAAAACACGAGTAAACTCGTGATTCCTCCAGCAATGTGTTAAAACTGTTTGGAGAAGGAAAACTAGACAATTAAATGGAGAAAAGTCTCTGTGTTTCTTTCTAGTGGGTTGTTATATTTATAAGTAGCATAAAAAACATTTCATATCATTAATATCCATTCTAGGTTTTATTTAGTTCGTATTAAAATGTTTAATATATAATGCCGTCATAAAAATATAATACACTTTAAAAGGTAATTAAAGAGTCGTTTGGCAAGTGCATATTTAAAAAAGGGAAGTGGAAATGTAATAGCAACACCACAGTCACATCTATTTTGATTTGGAATTCGATGCTGTTACCTCGAGTATTTTTTGTGAATAAATAGATTGTAAATAGCCTCTTCATGTTAAACAAATATGACTGTCGGCTGTTCAAGTCCAGAATAACTGCTTTGTTTGGAAGGAACTGAATCTAATATTTCAAATACACAACAGTATATTTCTAATTTTGAACAAAAATCAAACTTTTACAAATGTTTCCGACATGGATTCGGTTCACGACTTTCGATTGTTTGAATTGAAGTTCGGGAATAACTAAAATTAAATGAACTTCCGAGAAACTTACCACAAAGGATGAAGTATTTTTCGGGCAGAACTGCGGGTATTTCTGGCAGTACTCGGCTACATTGTTCGGTCTTTCACACAAATCGGGAAAACTCTCACAAAATGCGGCAGCTGAAATTCTAAGGAGAAATAATACATTCAATCTAAACGCGCAAAACATACTTAAAAGTACTTCATCACACTACATTTTAACTATTCCAAAGAAAGTTAAAATATAGTCAGAAGTGATTAAAGGATTATTATAGAAACTTGAAAGAAGTCAGAAGTGATTTTTTCAAACAGAGATCCAGGTAGCGCAAAATATTGTCTAATATCATAAAATTCGCGAAAGTAATATTGTACAATATTTTTCCCAATATTGAAACAGTGTAAAACGTAAGACTTTTTCAATAATGTACATTGTTTTTTACATAATATTGGATAATGCATATAATATTATACCATATTAAATAATATCGTACTATACTGAATAATATTATATGATATTGAACAATGTAACAATATACTGAAAATATTATATAATACTGAACAATATAACAATATACTGAATAATATTATATGATATTGAACAATATAACAATATACTGAAAATATTATATAATACTGAACAATATAACAATATACTGAATGTTTTAAAAAACATTTTGGAAAGCATGGAAAAATTTTAATCACTTATTTTCTGTAGCTCTGGTCGATAATTTAGAGATAATTAATTAACTTTCTCTTAACCAACCTGCACTCTGCTGGAAAATTAATAAAAGTTCCGGAGTTCTACGTAAACTCCTACGAGATCAGGCACGAGGGCCGGGTCGCATATAACCGACCTTTACTTCAATTCGGGCCAGAGAAAATAACCGAGCTCGCTGATTGGCTGCTTCCCTTAGCGTCTTCATGACGTCATGTTTATTTAGCCGAACTCGAAGCCTTGTAGGAAACAAGCAATACGTGAGCTTATAAATTTTAATTACTTTCTTTAGTTTGCATATTAAGAGGCATTTTTTAGTCTCAAAATTGCACTTTTTTTATTCATCATGTTGTACCCTTTTTAAAATACTTAACGTAAAATATAACAATATTAATTTATGAGATTTACATAATTTTAGACCTTTTTTAAGAAATTCTAATAAACAAAAATAAGACATGTATACGTATATCTCTATAACATTTCGAGAATAAATCAAATATTGGAATTATTTAAATAAATATTGCTGCTCTTATGATTTTCCTTCTTTCTTAATCATACATTTTAATTCATAAGTATTTTGCCTTCTAGAGAGCGTATGACTTGTAAGTTTTGCAATTGGGTGGGAAGGCGTGACGTCAGTGAGCTAACCAATCAGCGAGCTCCGTTATTTTCTCTGGTCCGAATTGAAGTAAAGGTCGGTTATATGCGCCCGGGTCTGTCCGCAGTAACACCAGGAATCTCAATCCCTAACGGAAGCGATGCGAGTCTCGATCCGAAAACGTTCACGCTCTCTGGTCCTCTCTCCAGAGCAGCCGGAATCCATCTCCCCTTCTCCAACTTGAATTTTTTCTTTTATTACACTTGAGGTCTGTTCACGAGGCAGTAGCATTCCATTCCACAAACCATCTATGCTCCTCTTGCTATACACAAAAAGTTTTTCTCTCTCATTGTCCCGTACCGGACGCGTTGGCGCCGCTGTCACTCCAGGCTTTGTTTAGGCCTCGAACCTGCAAACCCCAGCTGGTTTCCCACCAAGTCAGGCATTGTCCCTTTCTTGACACGTTGGCTCGCTCATGCATCTTTACCTCTGTTTAAACCAGAAAATGGTTGGTGTTTGCTAGGCAAAGATGTTACACCCACTACACACGAGAAAATTAACATCTCACCTGTTCCTGTAACAAAAGGTGGCAGCGGGCAGCTTGATCTTCGGGGTCTCTTCCACCCGGATGTTGATGTTCGTCGGATAAGTGTAGTAGTGCCTGTAGAACTCGGCCGATTGCCCGATCAGGTAGGCCAGGCAGGTGAGGAAGACGATGCACTTGAAGCCTTTCCAGAAGATGTGGCCTCTGGAAGCGTTTTTCTCTTCGGAGGGGTCGTCGAACGCAATTTCTACCGAAGACAAGACCTTCCTGGCAAAGCTGCGGCGTTTTTCAATCCTCGAATGCTAGAAAATAGAGAAATGAAAGCGACGAAAGATTATTATATGAAGTTACAGTGAAACATCTCAAATCCTCACGTACAATCGCTCTTGTCAAACATATGCGGAGAAGGCTTTTTCCGTTGCAAGAAAAATTGGCCGTTTCAAGGGGGTTTCGTCTTTAGAAGTATAAAATATGTATTTAACACTTTAAAGATACATTTTTTTTCTAGTAGTGTTATAATAAAATAACTTGGGATTGACATTCATTTAAGAAAAGAAATTCGATTAACTTATTGGAAAAACATTAATTTTTGTTAATTAATTCAGTTAATTAATTATCGAGTCAAGACCTGCTACAAATATTGATGTTGTTGAGATAAGAAACAGGAGCATCTATGTTCTTATTCCATCCGAAAATTTGGTAAGAATTTACGCCAACCTTAAAAAGTGCAT
This sequence comes from Araneus ventricosus, assembly GCA_013235015.1. Lineage (NCBI taxonomy): Eukaryota > Metazoa > Arthropoda > Arachnida > Araneae > Araneidae > Araneus > Araneus ventricosus. The sequence goes on along the minus strand of BGPR01014048.1, from coordinate 25,394 downwards.
TCAAGAATTGATGAATTACCACAGCCCTAGAAAGGTTAGATAAGGCCTGATTCACTAATTCTGATGAATCGAATTTATAGAAAAAATTGCTTTATTCAAAAATTTCTAATTTTTTTTACTGATAATCACTGCGTTAAAATTTCTTACAAAAAATGAAAATTATAAGTTGAATTTAGTTAAAGCTACGTCACTCAGAGTATTTGGAGAAACGCATTTCAACACTTCAAAACACGACTTTTCCAGGTTTGATTCTTGTTTGAAATCATCGCATTGGATGACAACATATGAACCCACTTCCTTTTTGATATTGACTGGCAAAATACGAAAATCTGGAATTTTGTAGTAGAAGTGTGTGCAAATCTGCCCTTGAGATAACAGAACGTTGGAAAGCTGCAAGACCAGCTCTGTCTCGCTGTAATTATTGAAGCTGGGATTGTGACTTTATATCTCCAAGGCGATTTGAAGTATTTCCAGCAAAAGAAAAACTTCGAATTGAGGCTCTTCTTACAGTTGAACGATGTCTTTGCAGACAGTTTCAAATGCTGAACTTGCTACAAATATTGATGTTATTAAAAACGTACATTTTTTTACTCATAAAGTTGATCATCTATTTCAACGTTAATTCGTCATAATCTGTTTGAAATAAATTACATTTTTAGAAAAAAAATCGTTTCAGAAAATCTAAATCCGCACTGCTAACTTTATATTAGCTATGAAAATTGATAACATTTCATTGCAAAAAAGGGTTAAATATTATAAATTATGTTGGGTTCTCTAGCAAAAGTAATCCCTGAAGAAACTGCAGAAGAATTGCTTTCAAATAATGCTCGAAAAACAGTCAATAGGTATGAACATACAGTGGAATCTCCCTCTAACGAAATCGCTTGGTTCCAGTTGAAAAATTCGCTATAGAGAAAATTTCGCTATACGGAGATTAGAAATTTTTGCAGTTATTTAAGTAAATGTAACAAATCTTTTAATATGTGCGATAAGTTCAAAAATATTTAATTATGACTTTCAATTAAAAATGAAGTAATATTAATTATAAATTTGTCAAAATTATACTAATTTTTGCTGTATAAATAAAATGCTCAAAAGTGAAAACAATTCTCCAATTTAGAGAATAATACGTACTAGTATGGATAAACATAAAATGCGTATTGTCACACCTATTTGCTGTTTCTACCCCCAGTCCACCCCGATTCTTGGAATTTTGACCCGTAGAAATGTTGCTCCCTCTGTAGAAACCCAGGTCCCCACAACTGCATTACCCTTCACATAGCATTCTATTGTTATGTGTTATCGCTGGAATGAACAATGCAAGTGGTTCCAAAAATAGGCATTTGTGAGCGATTTGTTCGCACAGAAATTATCAACTTTCTTCAAAAATGACAAAAATCGAAAAGATAAAGGTCTGAAAAAATTCGTTATAGGGATGCAACCACTTCGTTATATGGAGAATATTTTGAATGATATTTAACATTCCGATTAAAAATTTCGTTATATGGAGAAATTCGCTGTAGGGAGACTTCGTTGTAGGGAGACTCTACTGTACTATCTATGAATAGTAGCTATCAGAGATGAATCGTTGAAACAGGCCGGCCAGAGGGCGGTGCGACCGCACTAGGCCCCGCATTTTCTAAAGGCCCCGCGCAGCTCACTGACTTTACAAATTAAAAATGGCTTCAAATTTTTTATTTTAATCCGAATATGCATTCATTTGAATATAATCACACGATATGGGCACAATTAACGTTGACCAATCAAAGGCAATGTTGGGGGCTTTAAATCTCACGTACATAGCCAAAACAGAGTAAGAAAAGAAAAAAATAATGTATAACGGATTGAACCGCTGTAACGGCTGATACGTTTGGTGGGGAAATAAATAAAGCATTTGTATTTAAAGGGAAGACAAATGTTTAATATAATATATTCCTGAAAATTACTAAATAATATATTTCAATGTTCAAATTACAGTGGTTGAAAAACATTATCAGGAAAAACTTTTCAAGAACCCGACTTAGACTGCTAATGCGTTTCATATGTGATGAGAACAATCTCATTGTAGAAGATAATAATTGAGCACTCATCCACCCAGACTGACACACACTTCCAGCTACTTATGAGTTTTTTTTCCCTCTACGCATTTTTTTCTATTTTATATTGTTTTCTGTGTTGTTCTGTCCAGTGTATGTTTCATTTTCATTTGTTCTTGTACCTGTTACTTGTTTTTGTCCCTTCTTAAAAAATAAAATTCACCTCCATCTACCCAAATCTGAAAGGAGCCAAATGGCTCTAAACACGGGGGTGAAGGTGGAGTAATATAATGTTGTTTGTTGTAATCATACTACTAAAAATTAATTTTTTATATTATTTTTGGACAATTTCGGGATATGACAGAGATGCCGGAAGAAAATAAATGTGTGGATCTGATAAATTTAAGAAAAACATATGAAAAAATCAAAATCGCGAAAATCAAATTATGCCGTATGACATCCACGAAAACGATACTAATCATCATAAAAACAGCTTTTATCTTAATGAAGAAGAAAGCCATTGGGGCCGTCCATAAATGATGTCACACTTTTTTTCAATATTTTTGACCCCCCTCCCTCCTTTGTCAGAAAGGGGGGAGGGGGTCAAAAATAGTGTCACACTTCACTATACCTCCTCCCCCCCTTGTCACATGTCACGCTATATTACATAAACATATACTTGCAGTTCAGAAACAAAGCACTAAGTTATAGATCATATTTCAAAATCTATTTTTAAACTTTAACCATGTGTTTCAATGACATTTGTGAGCATAACGATACTAATGATTATATGTGTACTTATTTTGTATGAAATAAGATTAAGGTTGACGACAAGAAATTAATTAATATACAATAGTGATAAAATATTAATATAAAAGAACAATTGAAAACAGTAGTATTTTGGGATTTGATATATTTTGCTATAAATCTTATCTTTACTTTGTGAACACAAAATACTCTTAAACAGATTGAATTTAAAAAAACGCCTCAATAAGATCAACCTGTTTGTGCCACTACCAGTTCTACCACTCACCCAGGTGGGGCGACGTATCTTTTGTTGGACATTTCAAGAGTGTGACAGGGGGAGGTTTTCTTCTAATGGTGAAGAATTTCTGCTGCTACTATATTCTCAGAACCTACTCTGAATGCCTTTTTCGAAAAGAAAGGAATATAAGTGAAAAAAAATCACATGAAAGTCGTTTTAGCTCCGGTTAAAAAAATACCCTAAAATTTTGGTAACTTCAAAATTTAATCTTCTGATTTAAACGTTTTTATTTTGACCAAAATGTGTGATGTCACACTTCTTGTTACCCCCTCCCTCCCCCTTGTCACAAACTGTCACAATTTCACAAACCCCCTCCCCCTTCCAAGTGTGACATCATTTGTGGACGGCCCCTTATGAGAAAACTGAAAAAAAGAAACATTATTATGTAGCAGAGAGAAACCTATGGACGATGGATTTTTTTTTCTGCATCGAATAACGAGCAAGATGAATTAGTTAAAGAATAGCTGCTTCAACGGGATCAACAAAGAGTTGAGAATGAAATGTCGATATCAATGATCCAATAATTGGTATGAAATTATAACTCATAAATTTAGAACAGCTATCACGCAAAATGGTGTGATAAAGTGTACTGTTTTCCGATTGATAAAAATAGAAGGAGTTTTTCTGAAAATATTTAAGAGAATTATAGAATGAGGGACATCAAGAACGAAGATGGGATGGTTAATCTCCTGTGCCGCTCTCAAATGCCGCTTCTTTCTGTTTAACTTGACTTAATGAGAGAGTTTCATTTATGTTCTCGATTAAAAAGTTATAAAATATAATTTACAAGCTATATTTAAAAAGAATTTCAAAGTGGAAACACTATGAGAGAGAACATGAAAAAATAACTAAAACCGAAACACACACTGTGTAAAGTGTGTTTATAAACGAATACTGGCTCAGATTTTATATTTATCTGAGCATAATTTGGAATTTAATGGAGTGAGTGAGTGAGTTATTGTTTTATGGCACAAGGGCCCAAACAGGCCATGCTGCGCCAATCAATGTGTAATGATGAAAGATGTGTTTATGAGGTTAAAAAGGTACCATAAACGAACTAATATGGTCGCAGAAAAGGAAAAAACAATGAAGATTTCGAATTATATTACTTTCAAGAAGCCAATTTCAACAACAAAGGAGAATAAATTAAAATGAGGGGGATCGCCCAAAAGCTCATACAGTTGAGGATGGGCTTTACCGAACCATTTGATTCTACAATTATCAAAAGTTTCACATTCAGATAAAATATGCCGGGCCGTATAATTTGCATTACAAGTCTGACAAGTTGGAGTTGATTCCGAGTGAAGTAAATTTTGATGTGTAAAGTACGTATGCCCAATGCGAAGTCTAACTAATTTTACATTAATGTTTCTATTAAAATTAGATGCTTTAAAGAAAAAGGATGCTTTCGATGGAAGTAACGATGCTTTGTATAAACCACACAACGGTTATTCCTTAGATCGCATAGAATCACTTGCAAGATTTCACCCAATCATATTTGGATCGCTGTGCGAAATCAGCATCGCGTTCCTATTTATCTCATATAATACAAGACGAACTGATTTCTTCTTTGGATAAAAAGAAATTAGAAAGTAAATAATATATTTAAATAAAAAAGCTAAATATTTCACAATTTTTATTGGATTGCACTCCAGAGCCATCAAGAACAATTATCTGCTATTTTAAGATATGTTAATGTAAATTGACTCTAAAAGTGATGGGAGTATACAAGAACGATTTATTTGTTTTTAAACGGTAAAAGTCTAGGCAGGAAAAGGGTTATCAGTCAAAATTGAAAGCCTATAAAAAAAAATCCCTTTTCGGCAAGCTTGAAGGCAAAGGTAGATTCCTTTACGTTAATGTTACAAAAGTAATGAAATATTACATATTGATCAATACAGACATAGCCAATGACTTGATTGTTTCTACACATTGCAATATTTACGCTATGATTCTGTTTTCATGACATTTAATTTTTTTACTATATCAAGGTTTTATCGTTCCATTTTTCATTCCAAAAAATTATGATAGATTTTTCGGTCAGTACATTGGTCAATTTTTAAAAAATCTCAACACATAATCATTCAACAGGTAGGAGTCATATAGAAATAAACAATTCAGCAGTGAAAATATCCCCTAGATAACATTAAGCCAGCCTATCTGAAACAGTAGCAAGAAATTGACACTTGACACGGATTAAGAACTACTCTAGATTTAAAAATCAGTTTATTTAATCTAGGTTACCATATAATTGTGAGAACGTTGCTTTGTCATATGCTAAAATCAAATGACATGTAACATTTAAACATTACTAGAATGGGCTCATTTAGAGAACCCCCTTGTTACAGAGATAATAGTCACTACATTCTTAACACAGAAGAAAATAAAAATTATTAAACATTGTGAGTTCCAAATTTAATACGTGTGTTTAAAGCATAGGATATTGTTCGCTCCAACTACTAGTTTGGCTCCTTTTCGAATTTATAGCAACCCTCTGACGCCGCCATCCTGCATCTCTGTCAGAATTAGAAGAAGTTGTTTGGTTTTCATGTCTGCAAGTGGTATGAGCATCGGAGCTTGCCTATGTATTTCACATCATGTTTTTATTAGATATTGAAACGATTATACATATTCAAGATTGTTTTAGTATTTCACAACGCATTCACTTCATGTGTGACATCTCAGTTACCATGTTCAATTTTATTACTATTGTTCGCAACTGGCTCTTGCATGAGCATATTCAACTTATGCCAACAGGCATCAGCCATTGAATTTATATCTGTATGTATTGGAACAACCTGTATATATGTAAACAAATCATATATTATAAATAATCAATACAGTCCGCTCAATTCGACGAATAAAACGCAAACAGATATCAATGCAGCCATTTTGACCAGTAAATTTAAATCTCCATCAACAGTTAAAATCAAATACTCAGGCAGAAAAACCCCAAAACAATTTTAAAGTTAATTAGATGCTTTTCCATATAAAAAAGGATAAAGAGAACTCTTATATATCTTTTATAGCTATTTTATAGTAAATTTATTAAAAAAATCTTGGTGCAGCCATGTTTAGTTAAATATCAAATTAAAATAATCTGGCAAATTAACTAATTATCAAATTAACTATTAAAATTAACTGTTTGATGAATTAAAATTAACTATTTACTTAAATAACATCAAATATTTAATTAATTTTGACGATATCTTCACTAAAACCTTTTTTATGGCTTATAGTATATGCCAGCAATCTTAATCTTGTAATTATCTAATAATAATCTTAATTTAAATAAAAATTATTGTGTCTTTGTATGTATGCTCCACATCTCCTCCTAAACCACTGGACTGATTTCAACCAGAATTAGCACACTTTTTATTTAAGGCAAGAGAAAGTTCCTCTTCAAATTTCCAAAGCCCAAAAGTTACTTAAAATTTCAGTTAATTAAAAATTAAGCAAGTCGTTTTTACGCGATATCTTTGGAAAACGTTATCTCACGAAACTATTTTTTACACCTTCAACAAAAATGACAAAACTTTGACTAAAATTTCATTTCCATACAATTTGTTTCTCTCATTTTAATATCTTTTAAAATTAATTTATACGGAATTCGCAGTAATATTTTTTATTGTTGAAGAACAAACATGATTCGAATATATATATAGTTTCCAGAATACATTCACAGAATTCTGGACGAATGCTGAAAGAAAATTTTAAAAATAGACGATTAACAATTTATATCTGGACCAACTAATGATTTATTTATTTTCATTCTTTAAATAGATGAATAATTAAGTAGTTAATTTAATTGTTTCAACATATTCATTGAAACCTTTCTTTTACTTTAGTAATTGTTAACAAAATTTGGAGTAGTTATATAACAACTAATAGTTAATGGAGGAAACGGCTGTTTTTAAAAATCGTTTGTTTCAATTGATATTCCCATTTTAATTAAAAACGTTTCAGATAAGAAAAAAAATGTGTGTATTATAATTTTTATACAATAGTAGTTTTTACATTAGAAATATTAGATATGAAAGCATTTTAATCCGGAGCAAAGCCAGGTTTATCAGCATGTTTACCGTATAAAAATTGGGAGTGAATGCGGCTGTTGGGAGCTCATAACTTCTAAGTAATTTTTGCTGTCAAAACACTTTCAATATAAAAGTAGTTTGTTATGATAAGGTGATAATTCCCCTAATTGAAAGTTTCTTTCTATTTTCTTCTTTCTTAGCAGAGTAATGGGGAAATGATAAATTGGGGGGGGGGGTGTGAATAGCGCTTTTCAGCTCATAACTTCTAAGCAATTTTAGCTGACAAAAACTTTTAATATAAAAGTTGTTCGCTATGATAAGGTGATAATTCGCCTAATTGATTCTTTTTCTCTGTCTTTAGTCGTTACAGAGCTATGGGGAAATGATAAAATGGGGGAGGAGAATGAAAATGGCATTTTAGCTCATAATTTCTGAAAAATTGTAGGTATCAAAAAAGTTTCAATACAAAAGTTGTTTATTATGAAGAGGCAATAATTTGAATATTTTTAGTTATCATTCTATCTTCAATCGTAAAGGAATTATGGGAAAATGAAATTTTCAGTCCCCCCACCATTTTCACCCCCTTTTAGCTGGTTAGCCCATTTACAAACTCGGCCAATATTTTCACTGACCTTGCAACATATCCCTCGCCGGTTAAAATCTAATCAAAATTACTCTAGTTATCGTGTTCACAAGATAACATGGGCAAAAGCATTAGATGTATACGTCTCTACTAATTCTAATACGGAAAAGAACATTTCGCCCTCTATTCTCATAAGGATTAGAGCTGCAAGAATGAAAGCAGGTGGAAGAGACTGCAAATGACGAGAGCTTTCCAACAAGGGGTAACATGCATAGGTTAAAACGTACTTTAAGTTAGGGGGGAAGCAGGGGAAGCGTGGGAAAATCACTTTTCAGCTCATAACTTCTAAGCATTTGTAGCTATCGAAAAAGTGTAAATACAAAAATTATTTGTTATGATAAGGCGATAATTCGCCTAATTTGAATTTTCTTTCTATTTTCAATTATAAAGGATTTATAGAGAAATGAAAGTTCACCCTCTTCCACCCCGCTGAGCTGGATGGCCCATCTACAACTCATTGAAGTTTTTTTACTATCATACAGCATATCAAACAGTTTAAAATTCATCAAAATTACCAGTTCCTCATTGACTGCAGATAACATGAGGAAAAAACGTTATATATATATATATATATATATATAAACTTTTTAACGAAGGGTGGTTTTGAGTTCTAGGGGTCATGATCGATGAAGATCTGCAGAAATTTTCCAAAAGTCGTGTCATGAGAACCATTGCAATAGGTAGACTTCCTATAAGGAATCTACCTAAAAGAGGAATTGTATTCGGGGAACTGTATACTAGACATTGACGCTACGGACAGTCCCGCTTTTGAGACCATGCGGCCTCTTTTCGCTGTATACTAGACAGTGGTATTATAACTGGGATTACCTTACCTCCGTCCGTACTAATGTGCGAATCTTCAAAATGTCTGGGTTTATACCAATGTATGTGACGACAGAAAAATTTGATTGCAATAGAGAGCGTTTCCACAAAAGACAACGTCATTCCGCCAATAAAAGAAAATTAATTGTTTAAATCCATTGTTAATGAAAAAGTGGACCTGCACCAGTTCAAACTGAAAGTTAAAAATTTTGGCAGCTTTGTTTTAATTCTGTTTTTCATTTCTATAATTTTGAATTACCAAATATTAACAAAAAATGTATATTCTTTGAATTCTGACGTCTTAAATTTTGTTTTCACTTCCACAAACTCTGTGCTAGTGTTACGAAAGGGGGTCGTTGGCAGGCAGCTTTTAGAATTTTATACTATACTTTGCCCCCCCCCCGACGTATCTGGATTTCAACCAAACAAACTATGGTATTTCTAACCATAACGGATCTACTATGAGAGGTTTTGCATAAAGGTTTGCAAAAGTCCTTATCTTGCAAAGAATTCCAAACCACAGTATATATTCTGCATAAGTCTTAATTATAATTTTGTTCTTAGAGACATTTCAAAACCTTCTTCTTTGTAAATTCATTTTTTGTGACTTATGAAAGCACATATAATATTTTTGAAAGTTCTGTAATGTGCTGGGGATATATTAAAAAAGCCTCTCATATGTCTGACTCCAAAGCCACTGTCAGAAACGACGTGGGAATGTCGCTTCAAAAGTGTGAAAGCTGTTAGATCGCATTCAAGTATCACAATTTTATGCAGCTTCGAATTTTCTTTATGAATATATTATTGACATAGAAAAAAATCATAAATCAAATTAATCAAAAGTAAACTTCATTTGAATTTTTATAAACTTTAATTATTTGGTATTACATACTAAATGAAGTAAATATTGCGAGCCAGATATTTCAAAATTCTAGTATAGATATCCGTACACAAATTCACATTTAAAAGTCCTTATAAAATATTTTGAAAAGTATTCGTGCATCGGAATTCATATCTTCATTTAATAACTGCAAAGGAAACAGTGGAAGAGTTAGTTAAAAGTAACACCTGAATTAAAAATAAAAGAACTTGGTGAGAAAAAAATGAACGGTTTTTATTTTAAGGAATTGATCAGTTATTTCATCTGTCAAAGAATATTTCCAAATTCAATATTTTCTAGTCATAATCTATAGTGACATTTTTTTCTTTTAGGAAGAAAATGGAAATTTATCACGATTATGGGACATCATAGGAATTTTTATGTAATTAGAACAATATTCACTAACTGTCTGAAAACGTAGAGTTAAATTCGACTTTTCAAGTCAAAAGGAATTGCATTGATTTATTTAATGAAATTAAAAAATTTTAAAATCGTTCATAAATCACATAATTTAATTATTTATCATTTTCACGTATTCCTTAAGTCCTCAATGAGCCAATTTGTGTGGTGTAATAAATAGCAGAATTCAATAAATTATTTCGTTTTATGAAATTAGTTTGAAGGCCAGCGAATCAACTTTGCACCAAGCCCCGTTTTTGTTCTGCCCGTCCCTACGTTGAAATTATTCATTGTGGGAAATGGAAAAGAAAAGTTCTTTTCTAAATGATTTGAAATGTTTAAAAGTGTGGGGAGACAAGTGTTTAGAGAGATGGAAGTGGGAATCAGATTGTAAACATATAATCACTAAACTGAGAGATATGCTGGTTTAATGACTTTTCTTGAATAACACAACAAAATTGAATGAGCCTGAAAAGGCAAAGCATGTACAAGAGCAGGATCAAACTGAATGACATAAGATTTAAATGCACACAATGTAATAATGCACCGCTCACTAAAATTAGGGAATATTTCAAAAGCAATATGATGTGATGAAAAGGAAAAGCGTTTTTTTTCTAACCCAAGTCTCATTTTTTAAAATAATATTTTGTATACTAATATTCCATGTTCTGAAATCAACTGTAAAATTACTTTCAAAAATGTTGCCCGAAAAATTTGTTTTCTTTCGCTCTCTATTTAGGCAAAGCCCTATTTATTCAAAAAAAACCCTATCAAAATCAAAATTTATGTGGAAAAAAAATTCTTAAAATTCCATCTGCTGATATATTTGTTATATGCAAGTGAATTAATTGATAAAATTAATTAAACAAAGTTGCCATTTTTTCTTAACATTGCAGAAAAGCTACTTTCGGGGTTAACTTGAAAATAAAAGACTACATTATCGACCGAAAGCTTGATACGTGCTGCCATCGACTGAATATAAATGAAACGCATACATAAAATACTTTTTTGTGAAATGTTCTGGAAAAATCATTCCCGTGAGTTGATGATTCATTACTTTCTCGTATACGATGTATGCATAGAGAAAGTGTTCTAATAGACAAAAAATTCGAAAAGGAGATTTTGATGAATCTCCACGTTTTAGACCTCCCCGAGTCCGAAAAACACAATTTGGGAATTATGTCTGTCTCTCTGTGAACACGATAACTCGAAACCTATTAGAGCTATAGGAATGAAATTTGGTATGTGATCTTTACACACAGCTTGTAGGTTTCTGTCTAATTTTAGACATAATCCGTCGAAGGGAAGTCTGTCTGTCTTTCCATTTTCATATGAACACGATAACTCCAAAACTTAAGTAGCTAGATGGATAAAATGTGGTGCACAGTTTTATTATCAAGAATGTAGGCCTCTATCAAAGTTTGGACAAAATCCGTCAAAGGGTTATAGAATTCTCTCGAAGGTTCTCCATAGCTATGTTCCTAGAGGAGATAGGACCAAAATTTAGCACATTCGAGAACTTTCATTCTGTCACCAAAGTTTTCGCCAATTTGCTAAAAAGGTACCCAAGGTCGGGGGTCATTGGCTTCCATTCATTACGTATCCCTGTAAATCCCTCTTTCTTTCCATAAGACTAACATAGCAGGAAAACGTTATTTACATATTCGTAACACTATGAACGTACAAGAAATAAGATAAATAAGAGATTCAAGATAGAATCCTGAAAACAAATTGTTTGGATTTATTAATAAAGAAGATAGTTCTCTTCTATAACATAAATGTAAGCACACTGAGCATCTTGAAATAGATTTTTTCCCCTTCTTCCTGACCACCTTTCAGAACTTTCCTCAATTGATTTATTTACACGCTGAATTCCTTTTCTTCTATCGTTTCGAAAATATTTAACAGTACGGCTGAGATTCAAATTTAAGACATAGAAAGGAAGTCTCAAACCAAATCATGCGCGTTTGATTATGTTTGGAAAGTGAAATCACATGATCAATTACTGTACATGTTGCCAAATCTTATAGCTAAATAATGCGTTTTCAGGGAAACGCACAAGACAAATATTTATATGGAATGTTTTAAGTTGGCATTTTAGTATACAGCTTGTTAAAAAATTGTATTAATAGTAAGAGTTGTAGAATTAGTAGATATACAAAATAGAAAAAGAAAAAAAATGGCGAGTTGGAAATTTTTGCTCTTTTAATAAATCTCCCTTATCCGAAAAGTCCATTGTTTCCAGATTTGTTTCTCAAATAGGAAATACAGTTTCTAAATCCTTAGATGCTCTAAATCCTATTATTCTTAAAGCTAAAAAATATTGTTGACCAGTATCATTTCTGACTGGGCCCAACTCCTTCTTTGCCGGCACTGGGCCAACATGAATAATAATAGGCAAAGGTTATTAGTTTTCATAAATGATCCTTCCCAAGATCACTACCGGAAGACTTCACAAAACATACTGCATACCATTCTTGATAAAGATTGTTGTTATCACTATTATCACTTTATGATTTTACACCTTAAAAAGTGGCTCTGTGAACCAGTAGGAGAGTAGTTAAGACATGAAAGAAAAGACGATAAACTATCCAGCTGTTTATCGGAATCATATTATACAAAAAGTGCGTTATATTTGCACAAAATTAAAATGTTGCCCTCCAAATCTATTTCAGTCTCAATAATTCAAAATTCATGAATTAATTGAAAGGAAATCAGATTCAGCAAATTGGAAGCGTTACGCGGTTAAAAATATTTTTGTGATTCAGTTTCCAAAACTAAAACGCCCCGCAAGCTGCAATACACTGTAAAATACTTTGAAAAGTTATACGTTCGATAATTTTAAATATTTCTTGAATAAGTAGTTGCAAATTGTGTTTCCTTCAGTTCAAAACGAAAGTTACTGGGCTGATGTGTAATTTCAAGAATTGAGATTTGATGAAGGTACGAATATTTGATGGACCATTTATTACTATAATAAATGCTAGTTGTTCTGTCGATAGAAGATTTTAGGTTGAAAAAAATTTAGATCTGCCCTTCATTGTAATCTTTAAAGGTTTAGCCATCTTTTTTTTCTCCTTCGAATGCGAATTATTTACACAAGTCTCTGGTTTTATCAGTATTCATAAAATTACAATTTAAGGCCGGCTTTTATCAGTATTGACAAAATCACAATTAAATTTCATTCGCTATTATCAGCATTTTTGAAGGCATTATAAGTCGCACTATTCGAAACGAATAAATATATATATATGCAGAATTATTAAAATATTTAAAGAAAATAAATTAATTAGATAAAAAAAATCGTTTGGTCATAAAAGAAATTAATTTAAAAATATCGTTTGGCTGTAAAAGAAATTAATTAAAAAAAATCGTTTGGAATTAATTCTTTTCTAAAGGTTATAAAAATAGAGTAGCAACTATATATTTTCTTTTGCTAACGTCGCCTAGCAACGGAGAAGAATAATTAACGATTGAAAATGGAATTCGATGTCAGCCAGTAATATAACATTTGTGATGTAAATATGTGTTTGTTTTACACGTTCGTGCTGTTGAAGACATCCAATAAGCATATTATTTTTGATAAAGAAGGCTCCACCATTCTTCATTGTATTGTGAAATGCGTTGCAGAATTGAAATCCATTTTTCTAGAATCGTTCAGAAAAGCAGAGAGAACATTGCATGAAACTGCCACCGTCTTGAAACGGAATCAAAGAATAAAAATCCTTGTACATACAGTGGAATCTCCCTATAACGAAATCGCTTAGTTCCGGTTGAAAAATTCGCTATAGAGAAAATATCGTTATACGGAGATTATAGATTTTTGCAGTTATTTAAGTAAATGTTACAAACCTTTTAGTATGTGCTATATAAGTTCAAAAATATTTAATTATGCTTTTAAATTAAAAATGAATATTTATTATAAATTTGTTAAAATTATACTAATTTTTATTGTATAAACAAAATGTCCAAAAGCGAAGACAATTCACCAATTTAGAGAATAATATGTACTAGTACGGATAAACATAAAATGCTTGTTGTCACATCCATTTGCTGTTTCCACCCCTACTCCACCCCGATTCTTGGAATCTTGACCGTAGAAATGTTGCTCCCTCTGTAGAAACCCAGGTCCCCACAACTGCATTACCCTTCACATAGCATACTATTGTTATGTGTTATCGCTGGAATGAACAATGCGAGTGGTTCCAGAAACAGGCACGTGTGAGCGATTTGTTTGCTCAGAAATTATCAACTTTCTTCAAAAATGACGAAAATCGAAAAGATAAAGGTCTGAAAAAATTCGTTATAAGGAGACAACCACTTCGTTATATGGAGAATATTTTGAATGTTATTTAACATTCCGTTGAAAAATTTCGTTATGGGGGGAATTCGCTGTAGGAAGACTTCGTTGTAGAGAGACTCTATTGTATTTGCAGAATTAGTAGAATACTTAAAGAAAAGAAATTAATCAGATAAAAAAAATAGTTTGGTCATATAAGAAATTAATTTATAAATATCGTTTGGCTGTAAAAGAAATTAATTTATAAATATCGTTTGGCTGTAAAAGAAATTAATTGAAAAATCGTTTGGTATTAATTCTTTTCTAAAGGTTACAAAAATAGAGTGTCAACGATATATTTTCTTTTACTAACGTTGCCTAGCAACGGAGAAGAATAATTAATGATTGAACATGGAATTCGATGCCAGTCAATAATATAACGTTTGTGATGTAAGTGTATATGTTTGTTTTACACGTTCGTGCTGTGGAAGAAGTCCAATAAACATATTATTTTTGATAAAGAAGGCTCCACCATTCTTCATTCTATGTTGAAAAGCATTGCAGAATTGAAATCCATTTGGCTAGAGTCGTTCAGAAAAGCAGAGAGAACATTACATGAAACGGCCACCGTCTTGAAACGGAATCAAAGAATAAAAATCCTTGCACATACGTCGTATTTTATTGACTTCGAGGAATATTCGTGCCGGATCGAACAACGCGTTTGGTCGTGTCTGTGTAAGAAAATTGTTTACAGAGAAGCCAGCGAATGCCGGAAGGTTGAGTTAAGAAGGGACCCTTCGTTCGGATAATAAATAGCATCTTAAGATGAATAAACTTACTTCATTCGCGTTAGAGTTGTCGTTGCCGTTCATCGCAGCTTCGCTCTGATGACTTCACCGATATCCTGGGAGAAGAATTGGGACAAAATGGTAGATGGTGGGAGGAGCGTCTGTTTTTATAACAGATCCGGTTTAACATTGCTGAATAATTAGGACAATCTTCTAACTTTCAGCATGAATTGCTGACAAAAGGGGCGTATCAACTAATCGCACTCTTTTTCAATTTGTTAAAAAGTGTTTCTGTAAAGGTGTCGCGTTTAATCTGAGTTTGACACGAGGAGTGTCGGCAAGGGCAAACAAGGTTAATTGCTGACCACTGCAACAATCGTTTCAAAGGGAGGTTTCGGTTATGTGTTATCTGTTCTCCATTAGATGATTGTTATCGCCGCTGTAAACTTCTCATTATTTATGATTATGAATACTCTATGAGCTATTGGGTTTGCGCTTTGGGGTCACCTTCGCTGCCGGGCAAACTTTTTTTTAGTATATTTTCATTTTTCTCCTGTCATCATGAGTTTCCGTTAAAAAAACTGTTGTTTCGAATATTTAACTAGAAGTTCTGTGAACAGTAGGCCTCGATCTGAAAAAAAGATCTGTTCTTCCTCGCAGTCCTTTAGCCCTTTTTACTTTCTCGTCTACAAAGTATACAAAGAGAAAGTATTGTAATCGTCGAAAAATTCCAACTCGAGATGTTGACGAATCTCCACGTTTTAGACCTCCCTGAGTCTGAAAAACACAATTTGGGAATTATGTCTGTGTGTCTGTCTGTCTGTGAACACGATAACTCGAAAACTTACTTAGCTTACTTAAACTTAGAGCTACGGGGATGAAATTTGGATGTGGTCTTGAAACATAATTTGCAGGTTTCCTTCAAATTTTGGACAAAATCCGTCAACGGGAAGTCTGTCTGTCTGTATGTGTGTTCGAGGTCATGCGAATGCTATAACTCAAAGACTTGAAAAGCCAGAGGGATAAAATTTTATGCACAGTTTTATCGTCATGAATATAGGTCCGTATAAAATTTTGGGCCAAATCCGTCAAAGGGTTGACTGTCTGTCGGACTGTATAATTTACTATTGAAACCAATCCGTTATCTCCACGCGCATGCGTATTAGAAGCAATCTTCTGTGCAGGCGAAAGGAGCGAATTACGTCAGTTTGTCCTTGAGACGGCAAGAGTGAAACCTAGCAGTGTGCGATAGATGCGTTTTAATCGGCAGGCATCGCTTTGAATTTCATTCTTTGCCTAGATATTTTTCAATCACTATAATGAAAAACCTTCTGATAGTCATTGGATTCTGGATAACAGTAGGTTCGAATTTTTTTAGCCACTCGGGGGAAGGAGAAACTGCATCTTTTGGGGGAAGTATACGAGAAAGTTTAGGGGAGGCCACTCCCGCTGGTTTCGAATGCGAATTATTTACGCAAGTATATCTGCTTTTATCAGTATGGCATGTCTTGCGTGCTTGCAGACTCAGCCCTAGCCGAAGACATGCGGAAGACAAAAGAGGCAAAGGGGCGTATTGAGCCTGTTGCGGGCCCCAGGCGCTGAAGTTCTTGGGGGCCCTCTGAAAGTATAACGCATAAATACTTGTGAAAATTTCCACTTGTCAGTTATAATGATTTAAAATGAGATAATTTCGGAAATTTCTAATCACAGTAACTATATTTTTGTTAATAAAACTTTCTTTAATATTTCTCTATTATTTGATTTTAATTACCTGATTAACAAGTTTAATTAGTCTTCGTCGATAATTAAGGTGCCTTATCTTCAGCAAATTTAAAATTATATCTGAAATTCGTGTTCATAAACATTCACACGAAACATTATCGAAATAACTTTAGATTTTTTTATCTAAAAGTGATTCGCTTTTTCCTTCCAAAATCACTTTAAGTGTAACTATCAAATAAATAACTACTGTATTCTACGCAACTTTCGGCCAGTTATAAATTCCAAAATTATAGTTAATTTGATTCTGAATACTGAAATATGATAAAGCAAGAATGACAAAAACGAGAAATGTAACATTTAAATCTTCATACCAGTATACTTGATTTACCCTTTCTTATCTGAAAGGACCACGGGTCTATTATAAATCCCTCTTTTTAATCGCTAGAAATTTTTGGAGGCATTAAATCATAAGAACGCATTTGAAGTACCCCAAAAGAAGCGGGACGTAGAAAGTTATTCTACAAAGTACTTTCAGCGAAATGAAGGTTGATACCAAATTCAGCCCATTCTGAAATTTATTCAGATTATTCCATAATTCAAAAAAGGTAAATCTAGATCACACGATAAATAGCACGATACTCAAATATAATTGGAAGAATTGAAATAATTCATTAATTCTAATCACTAATCTATGTTTATTGGAAGTGATGCAAAATAATAAAATTTAAAATTATGCAAAGCTCAAACGCCATTCTTCGGAGGAAAAATATGGTCATGGTGTCGTAGAGATAAGATGTCGGCCTCGGAGCAGGAGGGTGACAGGCTCGAAACCCGACTCAACCGAAAATCCGTCGTGTATTGGGCCTGTTGCAAATTAAATCATAGGATTTAGGAGGTCAAATGTCCTCACACTGATGTGGTGTGGAAGCTTAGAAAGAGAGAGCCAGTTCAGGTGTCGTCCTCGTCATCTGACAGCGGTTCAAAATGACCAGGTCCGTCCCGAAATAGCCCTCGTGTTGTTTCATAAAGGGACGTGAATAAAAGCAAACTAATCAAAGGGAAACTATTATAAGTGTTTATATAAACTAATTATTATTATAAATAAAATCAAATTCTAAATAAATGTCTTGTGGGATTTCTCTTTGGAAAATTCTTTTTTTTTTTAATTTGGAGGTATCATTGTTATCTAAAGTAATTCTCTAATAATTCAGCAATCTTCCATCACAATCAATGCAAGATAAAAAAAAAACTGGGAATAGAACACAGATTAAAATTTTTACTCTTCATTCTAAATAAGAAATAAATTTGCTAAATTTAAAGAAATTTTTTTTAAATTTAAAACGTTGCACTAAATTTAAAGGGAAGCAGCGAGGTTACCAAGTTTAAATTTATTTAATAAAACCGTGAATGTGGTGTTAAACTCGCATATATAAAAATATTCAGAATTTTAAGGAAATTTGTTTGATATTATTTCTTTTCTGAAGCTGAATGAACATATGTAATTCCATTAAATATTTACTGTCATATATTATTGAACTTTATAATGATAAATTAAATAAAACATACCTTATTAGTTCTATTCTTCTGTGGAAGAAGAATTCTTTTTTTAAAAAAACTATTGTAATGAACACCACAATCTTCATCATGAAATCTGACTAAAATTCTGTCTTGGATTTTCTCGTCGTCTGACAGCTGTACGAACTGCTTTGAAGAGCGTCGCTTTTAAAATGTGTGTAAGCTTCAAAATACAGTAAACTTTCCCACGTTAACGCGATCTAGATGTATTAGGATATTTAAATCTTTAACGAGTTCATAATAATAAGATATAATTATAAGAGATAATCATTGAAAAGCAAAGCACATCAATTTCGAAGATGTTTTCTTTGTAATGATTGGGTTTCTTTCTCAAGCCTGGGAAATCGAATATCTGGTCATCTGGACTACTATCTGAACTAAGCTTCTACATATGTTCCGATTTGTGCCGGATAATTCATTAGCGATAAATTTCCAGAGAAATGGTTAGTAGCTGAATACATTGATAGCTGTTGGATATTGCACACAGATCTCCCATGATGCTGTAAATGCAATCAACGGCTGTTTTGCTTAGCATTTTCTCTGGGAAACCGGAAGAGACCCTTACCAGCAACTAAGGCTTTGAGAAAGTGCGAGATGTATGTGCGCAGTACCCAACTACTATTAAGGATATTTCTTCCGTTCAGGCACTCTTATCACAATACATTCTGCTACTAACCTTTTAATTTCAGTCTGAAAGGGAAGACCTTAGCTTCTGTGCGCTTTCCTCCCCCAATCCCCTCCTCCAAAGGCACTTTTGATTATGATAATGAAACATGTATGAGGAAATTAGGAAATCCGTTGCACTATGCAACAGAATGTCATCTCACCGAGACCTTCCATTTCACGAAACCTGCAGAAGTGAACAGGGTAGCCTGGATGCCGGGAACAAACTATCTCGCAATAAGATAGTTCAGCTTGTGAGGTTCCTGGCCGTCAACGAAGCTCTTATTAAGTTGAGGTGGGCCTTCCCTGCCTCTACTTCTCCTCAAGCTAGACCTCTCAAGCTCGTCGCCCTTCTTTTTTGAAGTAACTGATTTACTGTATGGTGGTTCTACAGCGTGTGGTTGCTACCTTTTTCTTTAAAGTGCCATGAACTTTCCGTTTCGCAAGAGACTGTTGTTGAACGTTTTTATTTCTTTCTTTTCTAGATTCAGTAGCAAATTTTTCTTTGCCATATTTATGTCATTATGTTTATCTTTTTTTAATCTTTACTTTCCATTTTTCTCTTGTTTTGATTTGTTTTTCATTTTCCCAGCTTACATTTCTTTGTTGTAGGTTTTCGAAATCTTGTGTTCTGTATCTTTTTGTCTTTCATGTGTTCGTTAGCACTGTAACAAGCCATTCTGTAATTTTTTTAATGATCCTTAATAAAGGTGACGTCTTCATACCCATCCAACCGTTCAATGGTCGTAATGGTTAGAGGCATGGGGGTATGAGACGGTGTTCTAGTTCTACTTGAATACCCCGTTGCGTGAACGGGGTACAAAAATTTTCCTCGACTGGGAGGCACAACATCCCCGACAGGGGATCCTTGACCCCATCCCCCCACACAGACTCCAACGCTCGAATTTGTCTTCGCAGTTCTTAAAACGTTAAAATCCAATATTACAGAATGGTCATTTGGACAGCAATATCGAATAAGAAATTAAATAACTACTAGAATAACTCTTCGAAATGATGGGGGAAAAGGAAACTAGAAAAATGTATTGAATTTATTCGCAAACCAAAACGTTTTAATGCAACATACTATTGAAAGGCATCAAAAGCACATCAAACGTTTTAAGGATTTAATTCATGTTTTTTTTTTACTTTTCCACACAGTTTTTATTTTATTGCTTACACAGAAATGACACCGCATCAGACATCTATAAATTCCTTTTTAATTGCAGTTATTTTTAAATTTATCATCGACATTTTTAAATTTTTCTTTTTCTTTAAATAAATACTTTTCTTTAGAAATTGAATATGTTTTCGAATTTTCTTTAGAATTGAATTTTCTTATTAATTTTAGAATAGAAAGTTTCCTTTAATTAATTATTCATTTAATTAATTTTCCATTAATTCAATTTTAGAATTGAAATTTCTCTTTAGATGATAATATTTATTCGAACGTCTTTAGAATTGAATCTTCTTTTGTGATTGAATATTTAAAATAATTATTTTTTTAAATGTTATTAGCCGTTGTACCTGCGGCTCCTCTCGCGTTTATCTAACTAATCCTTACTGATAATAACTAATTAATTACTACTTTAAAAGGCTTCGAATAAACAACACTTTTGGTCTCTCCCTTTGGAGCATATAAGTAAAGATTGCTTGTAGTTCTCATTCCAGAACATGCCATGAGGGAAGCAAATTTGATAGCGGTAGATTTGTTTGGCATCGCACACTCATCCCAAATGATGAGTTTGCAATTTTTTGACTTTGAATTATCAGACTTCTTGCTTATATTGCATACTAGCAGTACGCGCACGGCGTTGCCCGTGGAATCAGGACTTCAAAAAAGTGGGTGAAAAAAAGTGCCCACAATGGCACGAAAAAGTTTTGAAAACAAAATCAAAACAAAAAATACGCATTATTGATATTCCCGCTTATTTTTCTTTGCGAATGACGTCACCTGCCGCGAAGAAGGTCACGTTGCAACAATGCATTGTGGGATGGTCCGGAGAAGCTCTCGATGTTAAATCTCGCTACGAAAAAACTGTTTGAACCGATCAGGGAAAAATTAATTTTTAAAAAACGGAAAAAGATATTTTAATAGTTCATGTTTTAAATCCGACATAAACGTTCCATTTGTAGGCTGAAAAAAAATGAAAATTATAGAGATGTTAGAACGTCAGATGCGATAATTTAAAGAAATCTTTATTAAAAATTACCAAAAAAGTGACTATTTTTCAAAATTCAGTAAATTACGTTAGAAATTCAAAATTAACTTCATTAGAATGGAAATCGCGTGCTCTTTCCGATGGTGTATATATTTTTGTCGTACAGTTATCCGAAACCATGCTATTGAGAAATGAGTGCGAAAAATCACTCAAAACAACACAAAACATTAAATAAAAAATTCTAGATTAAATTTTAAAATTCCGGCTTCGAGGTGCATTGAGTCACCATTAAGACTACCTGTGTGACAAATTTCAAGCTTGTAAGTGCGATAGATTCGTCTGGACATCGCACGCAAACACGCACACAAACAATGCCTTTTATAAGTATAGATAGGATTCTCAGTTTGAGCTAATACCAGAGGTAACCGTAACAGAGAATGTGCTGTGAGGTCACCATCCAAAAATCTGATAGCTATTCTCGATAGAGCAGCGGCAAGAGCTATATGACAGATTGGATTTCAGTAAGGATCAAATTAATTAAAAAACGTTGTTTCAGTTTTACATGAGACATCAAGTAAGAGTTCACCGTCCTCTTCAGCCATCAAATTCCACATTACTTCATGAGCTGTTGGCTAATCTATTGTTCGTCAAGGTTTATTTGTTCCCACATATCTTGTAAAACATTCGCATCGTAGTTTGAAATATGAAACAAATATCTGTTCAAAGCACCATATGTTGTGTAATACACGCTATAACAATCTTTTCCCACTTATTGATAAACATCTTAATATCAACTGCTACTGAAAACGACAATTACAAAATTCAGCAACGCTCAAATAAATATTCACTACGCAAGATGCAACGTGCTAACGATGGAATTCCAAAGTGAATAATCTTGGAAAATATGTTCAATTGAGTTTATATTTTTGTGAAAATATGTATAAAATGTGTGTTTTGTTTAAATTTTGTAATTCGCATTCACACCTTACTGTATTAAAAGCCTTGATATCCAAATGATATGACAGTAGTGGGTAAGAGGGAAAATTATTCATGAACTCTAGATACTACGAAGGTAAAAAGAGACCAAAAATTTGTAGTTAGAAAATTTAAAGCTGAAAGGAAATGAAAGTGGAATTGTCCAAAGAAGACAAATTAATTTTAACATTAACAAAAACACGTGAGATATTAAAAAGCGAAATAGGTTTAAAATGACAACAAACAAAAACGTTATAAATTGTGTTTAAAATAATTTTGAAAAGTGATTAAGGGGTCTATTCTGGTACCCTGTTGGGTTTGGTTTTGTTGTTTACGTGCGGAACCCACCCCAACCGGGGGTACCAGAATAGACCCATAAAAGTCAGAGATAGTGGTACAAAAGTGAAACAAGTGTCGTTGAGAAACTATCTTTTTTACTTTTAAGAAGGTCCAAAAATAACTTTTGTGTAATAATAAGTTACTGCGGAAAAGCGTTAAAAATTACCCATTTTACTCCTGCTGGAAACCTCTTAAAATCCTTCCAGGCGCGAAGGAATATGTATACCAGATTTCTTTCTAAATAGACATTGCATGTTTTAGCTATAGATTCCCAACATAATATTTGGATTTTGAGTTCTACTGATAAGACAGTACGTGTTAATAGGGAAAAATAGTGCCTCAAATATAGATATTAAGAAGGTAAAAAAACTGAAGTCACAAAACCTGTAGTTAAAAAATGCAAAGGTTCCCTTTTCTGTCCGCTGATAGATTTTAAAAAATATTACTTTGAAGGTTGTGCGAGACAATACACAATGCAATAAAAACTGAAAAACTTATACATCTTATTTAATGAGATAAAGTAACAAAAACCCCAGTCAATTAAGAGACAGGTAAGCATTAAGAATTTAAAATTCATAAAATATGAGACAAAATTAAGATAAACTATAGAAGAAGTTGCAAGGATTTTAAAAAGCAGCGTTTAAATGTAATTTACCGCACGCGCATATTAAAAAATGCGAAATTCTGCGTGCGAAAGAGAAAATGTCTAAAGAAAGCAATTTAACGTTGGAAACAAACGAAAGAATTCTTACAAATTGTGTTTAGATTAATTTTTTAAATTGATTATAAATGAGTAAAAAAGTCATACAGAAATGGAACAGGTGTCACTGAAAAGATATTTTTTAAATTTTAAGAGGGTGTAAAAACAGTTTTTGTGCGATTATATGTTCCGAAGTTATGGAAAAAGTAATTACCTGATTATCGAGTGTGCACTCGACGGAATGCCAACGCGGATTTAAAAACAATTTGGCAGAATTTCAATTTTTGTTTATGAATTTTTCTAAGTCTAGGTTTAGACATTTCTAAAATCGCGTGATCGCAAAACCAAATATCCGAAGAAAGCAACTAAAGCAACTTAACATTAGCGTGTTATTGAACAGTGAAATATAAAAATCTAAGGAGCTCAAATCATGTGATCACAAAACCAATTATGATTTGGAAATATCCACAGAAATAAACTTAACTTTAAAGCACACGCGTGATTAAACAGAGAAATATAAAACTATGTGACTGTTGAATCACTCGCGCGCTTTTGCATTTTGAAAGATATTGCAATAAATACATGCAAACAAAAACACTTACAAATTCTGTTTAAATTAATTTTAAAGTTGATTAAAAATGAGAGAAAACGGTGTACGGAAATGTGACAGGTGTCATTGAGAAGATATTTTTTTAAATTTTAAGATGGTCTAAAAATAGTTTCTGGGCGATGATAGGATTCAAAGTTATGGCGGAAAGACGTTAATACTTTTAACCCACCCCCCTTTCACCCCCTTTGGGTGGAGCAAGCGACTTTTTAATTGCGTAGTTAATCCTTCTAAGTGCTAAGGAACATATGTGCCAAATTTTGTTCTAATCCGTCAAGAGGTGTGGAATCGTATAATGTTCAAACAAACACACAGACATAGAGACATTGAATTTTATTTATCAAGATTCCTCAACAACTACCGACGGAACGACCAGGAATTTTCTTTTACAGTAAAAAATTGAAAAATTTACCCCCGAAAAGATTAAAAGATCGCAAGCAAACACATTTTATATATTGTTAAAAAAATTACATTTTTTTTCATTTAAAATAATTACAATTTTTTTTCAAATGAAGTACTTTTTCGATAGTTCTTAAAATTCACTTTATCTAAAATCATAAACTAGGTCTTCATTAAATACATATTTTACACTTCCAAATAAGAAACCCTTTAAGGTATCCGACTGGTTTAAAATCGTCGTTTTTGATGAAGTTATCAAAAGAAAATTTATAACTTAATTTTGTAGCCTGTTTAATCAGCTTTCTAAAACTGTCTCACTTTTTACTCCACATGAACTACAAATGGAGTTACAGTTATTTTATTACCGAACTGTAAGCATTATTTTATGTTGCGTGAAAACTTTAAATGTGTTTTCTGAGAAATGATACTTTTGAGGAAAACTGTCGACCGTAACAAGGATTTCTCCAAAAGTTATTCAAGTATTGATATGAAATTTTCTGGGATTGTTTTCTGTAATATGCTTGGTGTTTTCCTCTAAAAACTAAGGTCAATTTTAAAATCTAGTATTATTTTTAAGTGCTTAAATATAAGCGAAAAGCATTTTTTATGAGAAATTACCAGTTTAGTAACTTCGTTCAGCTATATCTGAAAACTATTTTGAAGTACAAGAAATATTTTAGAGCAGAACACAGATTACTGTCATAAAAATGTACTCTTACGAGGATTTATGTATATTTAGAATACGATTTTGTCTATGGCTTTTAGCTTAAGGCAAATATTTTAGTCATTTTCTTCAAATCTCTCAGTTTTTTTAAAAAAATATTATTTTGAAAGCCTAATTTTACAATATTTTCATAGTTTAAAACATATGCAGTTGAAAAATAACATTAAAAATATATATATAAGGTATTTTTCCAAAAAATGTCTCTGAACACAGTCAGATACCTTAAGCGACCACTCTTCTAAACGGCCAGTTTTCTTTCCAACGGAGGGCGCCCGCTTTAGAGGAGATTCACTCTTTTCTCGTACTTGCTGCTTAAATCCTAATTCTTTTATGTTCTAAGTTTGAGAAAATTTTATCGCTGTAATTTATTCCATCATACAGCCTCCGACTGCGATATCAAGCCAAGATGCTTAAAATGTAATGGTTCTCACCAAATCAACTTATGCACTATCAAAGAAAAAATCGAATCTCCTACCTGTATTAACCGCGGCAAGACATGCCATGTCGCCTCCTATGGGGGATGTGAAAAATTCTCCGAAAGGACCGCAACCCAACAAAATAGAGATAATTTCAATCAAAACAACAATCGAAGACCTTTTAATGCT
>BGPR01014047.1:14051-40180 GCA_013235015.1 Araneus ventricosus | reverse complement strand
CAAATTCAAGTACAGTTTGAATTTTTCCTTTTACATTTTCATGAACTCTTTTTAGATTTTCTTTACTGTAAGATGATCTAGTATGTTCACCAAGGGCATGTAATTTCATTGGAGAACATCCAATTTCATGGAATGAAGAGTTATAGTTCATCATTCATATTTTCTTCTTTTGTAACACTTAATCGGTAATAAATCCCACATCATGAACTTCACCATCTTGGTATTTAAGTTATTTTCAATATTACTCTCGGGTCATTCCATGTCAAGTGATCCAGAAAAAAAATAATTGTTTGCTTGACCATTTTATAATCAAATGATTTTTGTATGTTGATTCCTACATAATTGGAGAGTTCAAAAAGACTAATTTTAATTTTTTATCTTTTTCTGAATTCCGATGGCTGCCATTTTTGTTTTACAAAACGTGCTGATTTTTGCATTTGTAAGGGTTTGCTTTAACTTATGTTACTCGGAACTGGTGAACCCGAGATTGATGAACCAAAAACCGGGTTATTCAAGAAGATACAGCCATTATTATCTCCATCACACATTTAAGGAAAATTGTATCCCAAATAGCAAAAATCAGCTTAGAAGTTTGACTTTAAAAATGACAATTTTTCAATTTTTGAAGGCATATAATTCCCAAAAGGAATCTATTCTCCATATTACTTTATTGGGGATGTGTAGCTACCTTAATGTACTGTATTTACAAAAAATTTCAACCCTGAGATTTGCTTCTTTTAAGAGTTGCGGGCTTTCAAAATCCAAAAATTTCAAAAAAAATCCAAATTTTGACACCTTATATCTTTGTTGGGGCAAAGTTTAAAAATCTGAAATTTTTACAGATAAACCCTCTATAGTGTATTATATTGCTCTAAAAGTTTCATGTTTGATATTTATCTACAAATCAAGTTAGAGGACTTTAAAAATTCCATAAAAAACATATTTTTTGCCAAAAATGACGGAGCATAAATTTGACTAAGTACTATTTTTATCATTAATAAATTATAATATGATATAACTACTATTACATATAAACTTATTTTTTTACATCAAGTAGCATGTGCACACTTTAAATGTATCATGAAGTTGAAAAATTTGAATATGTTTCATGGTCACTTTAGGTCACTTTTTTAAAATTATAATTCAAATTAATTCTTATGGCATTTATATTTTCAATTAATGCACCATTAGGTGTATTAATTTTACTTCATATTTATTCTGTTAAGTTATAACATTATATTATGTCATGTTTCTATTTGTAAGATAATCTCTTAAAATGCTGTAGGCCTAATATACTTATTCAACAAAATGTGTGGATGTTCAGACCTGCTCACAAACTTTTGTGATAGACTTCAACAAACCAAAACAAGTCTCCAGTGACCGTACACCCCAGTGGCAGAATACTTTTCAACAGTCTGCAACGGAGGTTGGGTCTCTTAAAAATAGTCTGCAGAATAAGTGTGCGACTATAAATATTTTGCTTTCTTTTTTTAAATACTTATATCAGCTTACAACTATTAAAATACGACAAATATAAATTAAAAACATTATAACATCTTTATTATTTGTATAATATAATTGTATAAATTAATAAACAAAAGCATATGAAAATTAATCTTTTCTTTGGGAAGGTAATTAACAATAATGAAGCATCAAGTTGTTTCAGAAGTAATATTAAGCATACTACACAAATACCTATGCAGAAAATTACATTTGGGTACTTTTCCGTTTTAGACACAGCACTTGGTGTCTTTCTGTTTTGGTGATTTTTTTCAAAACAATACATCACTAGCTCATGTAAATGAAATATTTTTCAATATGTTAGATGTTATTTAAAAATTTACGCTTCTTGTTTATTGTAAAAAAAAATTAAGTATGTCAAAAAATGCCTTTCTTGTATGTTTTTAATTTAAAATGCAATAAATAATTACAATAATTACTTTTTTTATGAAACAAAAACTTTGAAACTTATTAGCACATTTATCTGATTTATCATTAATTTCTGTAGCAATTCTGTGACACTGGGATTGGGCGACCCACGGGAACCCGGAATTTCGCTGGTAATTTTGGTAGTGTCTGTTTGTTCTGGAATAATTTCTTCTTCCTCATCTCCCAAAATATCGGGTTTAGAACGTTTGAAATTGGGGCAGTTTTGGCTTGAACTCTGTTCCTCGTCTTTATCAATTTCAGAATTTGTTCTTTTTTCACTCCCGCTTTTAAAAAATGATTGAATTGCAGGCGTAGAGATCAATCGAAACTTCGTAGGTTTATTTTCATGTTGGTGTAAATAATGCTGCTTTAAGTTTTTTCGTAATAATGAAGCATCGCAATCAAATCAACGAATTTTATCTATTTACGCATCCATCTCAATGTAAAACCCCCGAGTTATATCCAAAAGCTCTGTGCCAGAAACGTATCGGAATGAAACACGTAGAAAACATTGGCCGAGACCAATACCGATATGATGCACTTAGCGTACTTCAAGGTCAAATCGCAGACGCTAGGGGAGCTCATTCAGCATATGGAAGAGGGGGGGGGGCGCTGAGGATTCAATGTGCGTTATATAATAATTGTCAAGTTCTTTTCAAAGCGTGATTAATAACTTTGATATTTTTAATGATTGGATTTATTTTATCAGCACATGATAATTTTTTTTACAAAATAGTCTGCAGACACTGTCCAAAATCTGCGACGCAGCGTCGCAGTGATTCTGCCACTGCGCCGTACACTAACAAAATATTGACACCAGCAGAAATGTCTGAATTTTGTCACGAACATTTAAAAGGAATCACCTTCACTTACATAAAAGATGAAGAAATCATTCAACATCATAACAATAAACTTCTTGACCGATTTGAAAACTCTGAGGCAATTACTGGTATAAGGAGTTTCCATTGTTGTGCTCCTGTGTCAGAGAGTAACTTGAAGTGCTTCATTACTTCACAAGCTACGGAATATGAAATTCATTCCACTACAAAAGCTGTACAAATAACTCTTCACACAAGAGATTCTATTGCATGTGTATATGATGGTCAATGGTGGCTGGCAGAGGTGATCGACATTAGTGATATAAATAAAGGTGTGCTTGTAACATTTTATCAACCCCACCGGTCCAAGGACGGCTTTTAAGAAAAAGAAGAAGGACTAGACTTTTGGGTGCCTATGGACAATGTTTTAAGAAAAGTAAGTGCCTTAGAACTACAACAACTACTGGAAGGACACATAACATTTCCCCAAAACTAAGTGAAGAAATATCAAAACTTCTTTATGAATATAAATTAAGATAGGACGATAAACCTGATTCACATGTATAGTATATCCATACTTTTGTGATGTGTTAGCTGTAAATAATATATCAATATTTTTATTTGAAGTTTTAAAGTGTTTTAACAATGATAACCATAGTAAAAACTGTGTTATAAAGTAAGTGAATAGAGAAGCCTCAATTATACTGTGGACCCTAAAGTGACCATGAAACATTCAAAATTTTCAACTTCATTATACATTTAAAGTGTGCACAAGCTACTTAATGTAAAAAAAATAAGTTTATATGTAATAGGGAATAGTAGTTATAATTTATTAATGATAAAAATAGTACTTAGTCAAATTTATGCTCCGTCATTTTTGGCAAAAAAATACGTTTTTTATGGGATTTTTAAAGTCCTCTAACTTGACTTGTAGAAGAATTTCAGATTTTTAAACTTGGCCCAGCAAAGATATAAGGTTTCAAAATTTGGATTTTTTTGAAATTTTCGGATTTTGAAAGCCTGCAACTCTTAAAAGAAGCAAATTTCAGGGTTGAAATTTTTTGTAAATACAGTACATTAAGGTAGCTACACATCCCCAAAAAAGTAATATGGAGAATAGATTCCTTTTGGGAATTATATGCCTTCAAAAATTGAAAAATTGTCATTTTTAAAGTCAAACTTCTAAGCTGATTTTTGCTATTTGGATATAATTTTCCTTAAATGTGTGCTGGAGATAATAATGGCTGTATCTTTCTGAATAAACCAGTTTTTGTTTCATCAACCTCGGGTTCACCAGTTCTGAGTAATATAAGTTAACGCAAACCCCTACAAACGGAGAAATCAGCAAATTTTGTAAAACAAAAATGGCTGCCATCGGAATTCAGAAAAAGATAAAAATTTAAAATCAGTCTTTGTACTCTCTAATTATGTAGGAATCAACATACAAAAAAATCATTTGTTTATAAAATGGTCAAGCAACCAGCTCTGGATCACTTGACATGGAATGACCCTCTCGTCAATTTTTTCTATTTTAAATATCTTGTTCCTACATCTCAACTCGTAACTTGACTGTGCTTTCAATTTAAAAGAATCAAATCAGTTTCAAGCAGTTTTCAATAGTTTGTATGTTGTTGACTAAATTCAACAAATGATAATCACTTAGTAACTTTCCCCACACTGCAATTCTCCATTTTTCCAAAACATTAAAATAATTCATTAACAATAGATTCTTTGCAAAATAATATTATATACTAAGCAAAATTGCACACACTTAGTTGTTAAACTTGGTCTTGTTACAGCTTGAATGCTTTGATTGCTTATAATAAGTTTCCATGAAATAGCAATTTACTTGCGAGTTGACTAGAGTTTAGAAATAGTTTTTAAGATTAAATTATATTATAACATTTATGTATTGAACAGGTCTTAGAATTAGGAAATCTACTCTATTATGTTAAATTATGCACCACCAAATTTATATAATTTTTTTGTTTAATTTTAAGGCTTTTTTTCGTTTGTGATGAATAAATGAAGTGATTTCTAATTTTGAAGTCAGTAAAAATAATGAAGGACTTAAAAAACCATTAATTTTATTTTTGGATGTGGTAGAGTACATCTTTTAGAATAATAAATGAAAAAATTTTTTTGATTATCCTTTCACTTTTGATGATAGTCCTTCTACGTACGTGCAACTCCATATTTCATTTTCAAAATAATATTTCGGAACTTTTCCTGACCATTTATAAATACTTGCTGGTTTCATTTATTTTTTTTCTGGATTCCTTACACATTAAAGTATACTCATAAATATTTTCATCTACATTGGTTGGTAAATAAGAAAGATAACTTGTTTTCTATGAAAGAACCAATTGCGTTTACTAGGCCTAATCGATAAAAAAACGTGAAATTTTGATAAATTTTAACAGGCTATAAATCCTAAACTATTTGAGATTCAGCAAAAATATTTTGTATGCATACTTAAATCCATATGAGGAACAAACATGGCAAGTTTTATCAAAATCGGTGACCATGGGTGTCAAATCTTATTTATTTATTTATTTTTTTTGGTTGATTTGACATGGAATGACCCTATTGCAAAATAGTCACCAACTTTTGTAGAGATTAGGTAAAAGTAAATAAAAACAGATTTTAAGTCGTATAAAAATTTACTGAACACACTTCAGCAAATGTAATCAGTGAAATGCATTGGTAATGTAAAAATTGAACATGTTGCTACTACAGTAATACCTCGTTACGGTACTTTGGGGACCAAATAAACATTGTTATATCGAGAGGCGATATAATTATGATATAAAAAACTTGAATTTTGTTTGTTTTAATGTGGGCACAATATAACAATATACATTTTGGAAAAAAGCATCACCAGAGTGCTAATGATTTTTAGAGCATTTAAAAATCTGTACAATAAGTAAAATTTGTAAAAATCTATACAATAAAATAGTTCACATACCTGAGAAACTTATTTATCGAAAAAATCCAATATTTTCGTTTGCTTATTCATTTTTTAAACTCTTAAGTTAACTAACAAGGTTTGCATAGAGTCTAATGCTCGAAAATTATCATAATTTGTGGATGAAAGGCATGAAAAAAATGCCTGTAGGGACTGAACTGATTGAAGAGCTTTCTGGAATGTCAATAAAGATTCAATGGATTTGTGTCATCATTATTTTCCATTTTGTCTGTAATTTCAGACAGAATATCTTTTTCAGTAACTCCTGCAAAAACCATAAGATCATCATCCACTGTTAAATATTCCTCCACATTAATTCCAGATATTTTGTCCCTTTTTTCTTCAAGCTCAGTTAAAAACGACTCGAAACATATTCTTCAGTATCTGAAACATCGCCATTTTTAGAATTTTCGTCATTTTCCGCTTTCTTATTCTCCACGAAACAAAGATCCACTTTTTTTCCAACAATTACAAATATTTTTTTTCCATAACTTTCCACTAACTCCCAGCAATATTGTCACACTTCTTCAGATTTGCAGCTTTAAAGGGTTCTTCTACTTTATTTTCGATGTTTATGAGTATCAAATCCATGGCAGCATCGGTTTTTTCATTTGTCGCTACTTTAAATCATTTTCTCTGAGGGTTCTTTTCATTGGAATTCACAGCCTCTTAAATTTTTTTCATCAAAGTTGTAATCGTAGATTGAGATAGTCAGTATTTCTTGACTGCATGAACCTGCTTCATTTCGTCATCAATTTATTTAATTATCTTCAGTTTAGAAACGATCGTTGCCATCTTACTTGAGAATTCAGATGTAAATGAAAGAATATCTAATTTTTCGATTGAAACCCGGAATCGATTGAACAGAGCTGCCATGAAATCTTCGAATCGCGTGCTCCAAAAGCAGCAAGGCATTTGATTTGTTGATGTATTCTGTGGTAGTCATGAGTCATTACCAAAGAAACACCTGTTACCTTCTAGTGCAGGGTGCGTACGGTCATGAAAAGTGCTTAAAAACTGCTTACTTTTTATTCAAAGTTTTATAGAGTGCTTATTTTTTATCATGGTGCTTAAAAACTTATTATTTTTAAGAAGATGTTACGAGTTTTCCGAGCAAGAACTATTTTATGTATAAAAGTATTTGAAATTAATGATTTAGCATTCTAATTTTTTACCTCAAACTCTTGTTGCATAAGTATTTTTGGTTTATTTTTGTGCATGTAGAAATGTTTTCCTGTAACAAGTTAATGAGAATATATTCTAGTCATGACAGTAGTATAGGTACTAAATTTCTCTCCTGTATATTTTATTACTTAAATCTATTTTGTAACTATTTGTACTATTTTATTACTTTTATTAAAAAAGATGATCATCAGCATTAAAGATTTTGCGAGTCCTTACTTTTTCCTTTAAGGTGCTTACTTATTTTCTACAAATTTGAGTATGCACCCTGCCTCGAAACTGTTAGAAAATTCATAGAAAAGTACACAAGAGCTTGTGAAAAGGAACTGTTCAACTGTGAATTGACTGCTGCATCATGTTTGTTTCCACTATTACCAAGATTGTCAACTAATTATTTCATTTCAGATTGTGATAATGAATGCAGTTTATAAGTTTTAAGAGTGGTTGTGCTAATATCTGATCTTCCTCTTCCTTTGATTTTTTGCAGATATTCCAAATGCAGGCAGAGGTCTTGTCCGCCTTGATTATAGACAGGAGTGGGACAAAGATTTCCGGTCCTACCTCAAAAAGTTAGATGAAAAGAAGCCTGTTGTGCTGTGTGGTGATTTGAATGTTGCTCATGAAGAAATAGGTTTGTTTTTTCTTATGAAAATTAATTGCATATTTTGTTAATAGGTAATGTGTGCTATTACTAATATAATAGCCCAGATCCTCCGGTAACGCTCTGACGTCACACAATAAAACTCGTGCTATAGCACTGTGAGACATTAAACAGTATTATTTCATTGTTAGAGAACCTAAATTTCAGTAATTTTAAATTTAAAAGAGTAGTTGTTGTTTTAATTTCAAATTTAATAGCGCTAACAGGGTTCCCAGAGTCCTTGAAAAAATTTTGATGAAATTTATGTCCTTGAAAGTCATTGAAAAAAGGATGAGGTCCTTGAATTTTTAAGCGACCGCCGATAATCTCCGCCCCCATTTTCTCCTCAACGCGAAATATGAAGGTCACCGAAAATACTCTGGGAATGCACTCGTGTTTCTCATTGCCATTTATCACCCTCTGCAGCGTGAAATAGTGCAAGAGAGGTAGTCCGTGACCTTCGGAATCACTCAAGGTTTTCAAACAAACAGTACTCTCTTGTAAGAGGGGAATTTAACCCTGTGATTCGTAGGATACTCTGAGCACCCTCCCCCCTCAAAAACCGCAATGAGAGCTGACAATCTTAAGGGGTTTTATTTGAAAGAAATTGGTTTGGAGTTGAAATGCTAATGGCCAGTTTTGAGGATTACAGCGAATTTATGTTCGGACTTTCCCTAACAGTTCTAGGAAATATCCCTTTCCCCCAAGGTGGAAATTTTACAGAGAGAGTGGGACGTTCTCGAACCATAGGTTGGTTGCACTTTACACTTCGGACCTTTCAGTATGGAGAGTTAATTTCGCTGCTTAGACTTTATCTACGTGGGGGTTAAATATCAGTGACTTATTTTTATTTATTTCAACTGTTTAAAATTTTAATCAGCCATGTATTGATAGCTACTTTTGATTGTTGTTTCTTTAGAAGGTCAAAAATAAAATTAATTTTGATTTAAAAATTTAGTTTTTATTCTGTTTGAATCATTGTTACATTGTGATTGAATTACTAAAATGGCAAGGCTTGATCTTAAAAGCTACAATATAAAGATTTATAAGAGATCTGTTTCAAAAAGCATAAAATGGTTATTAATTGCAAATTTCTTTAGTGTTCAATTGAGATTGACTTATGAATATTCAAGATAAATTAGATACGATTTTTTAATTTATCTCCATATATTTCAAGTTTTCAGTTAAGATTCTATTGTTATTCATTATTGCTTCTACGCTGTCTCTTGTCCTATTGACATCAAATATTTAAAAAAATCATGGTCGTTTTTTTTTTTTTTATAACTTATTTTTATTATTATTATTTTTTTATATTATTTTAATTTGTCATTTGATTCCTGTAAAATCAGAACAACTGAAATATCAAATGTATAGACATGTTTTACAATTTTTCAAGTGAAAAATTCAGTTATGTACAATTTCTACAATGTGTAATTTTATGGTCCTTGAATTTTCCGTAAAAGGTCCTTGAATTTTTTTCTTCAATAAGAGTGGGAACCCTGTCTAAAATAGTGAAATAAAATTTTCTATCGATTGATATAAAATTTGTCTCGCTATGATCCCGAGAAATTTTAAATTATATTAATCCTATATTTCAAATTAATTTCCGTTTTTTAATAGAAAGTAGTAAATTACGTCGGTGGTATATCATGCTCGTGATATAGTTTGGATGCCAAATTGTATCTGAATGCAATCGTGGCGATGTTGTTTTCTTGCCAAGAATTAAATTAGCCACCAGTGGCATGGATCTACCATTCGTTCTCAACCGCCCCCAGTTCCCGTCAATTCAAGCTTACACGATGACTATCAACAAATAGCAGTGGCAAACTTTCAATCATGTTGGAATTTACCTCGATGAGCCTGTCTTTTCACATGGACAGCTCTATGTTGCACTTTCAAGGTCTAGGATTCCCAATCACGTTAAAATTTAGACAAAGACATCTGAAGTGCAAGGAAAATTATTAAACAACGAAAAATACTTCACACGGAATATTGTTTACCAAGAGGTTTTTTGAATAAAGAAATATTTAAATAATATGTAAATAAAAATAAATATTTCCTGTCATAAAGCATATTTTTATTTTATTTGTTTTCAATCAATGTTAAACATTTATCTCGCATATATATCTATTTAAACACGTCAAATTTGAAGGGAAATCTCTCAAGTGAAGAGGCAATTTGCACCTGTCAAACCTTAACGGGTGATTTTCTAGTTCTTTAATAGTCCTCATCATATTCTATAATTTATGTTTTGGTCCATTGTTCCTATTTTTTTAAATAATTTTTAGAGACAGTTTCATATTAGATTTTTAGTCTGTGTTATAATAATTACCCAAGTATTAATAATTTCTCCACTATACCATACAGTATGAATTTGGTAAACCAACCTTTAGAATATTAAAAAATATTTTCATTTGTGGTTTAACTTTCTTGCACCAAGCGAGGCGGTCTAGAAATTTCCTCTTAACAGCGACAAAGGCTGGTCTGAGATGGTTGGCTCCTTCTAAGGGGATGTGAAGTTCTGAGATCGCTTAGGAGATGACCGCGGTAGGGGGTCCAATTACTCTTGCCAACCACAGCCCATTTCCGTGGGCCTTAAGGGAAGATTATAGCAGGTGGTGGGGTAAATGACCACCCAGGTTGGGAGAGTCCAATTCATGTTGTATAATCCCAAACAGGCCCGGTTTTAAAGGGGCTGGAAGAAAAGAGTTGCTTCAGGATTAAAGAGTTAAAAAATATGATTTATATTAATAGGATCCTTTGAAAAAACAAATTCTCCAACTTTACTTTTTACATTCTAGAGTTTAAAAAGACTACACAATTTAGCATTTGTAGTAAATTGAGAAAGCTCATTCTTAACCATAGTTTGTTAAAACATTTAGAACAAAAATCCTTTCCGGGATTTTGTTAGATAAAAATTAAAAAGAATAAATACCTAGAACTGCTGGAGCATACTTATCTTGAACATTTGTTTTTGGTTTTATTTGTAAAGAGTAACTGATTTACAAATTTCTTTCATTCAACTGTTATTGTTGGTGCAGAAGTTTTGAGTCTATTTAACACTGTTTCAGACATCGCTAATCCTAAATCCAACAAAAAGAATGCCGGTTTTACAAAGGAGGAAAGAGAAGGATTTTCAACTTTGCTGTCTGAAGGGTTTGTCGATACTTTCAGGCATCTTTATCCAGAGCAAAAAGGAGCCTACACATTTTGGACGTACATGATGAATGCACGTGCCAAAAATGTTGGATGGTGAGTTCTTTATCTTTTCACCTTTTCATTCCCAAGATTTATTTTAATACTTTGGTTAGTATTATTATCTGATATTTCACTTTAAATTTTACTTGATCTTGAATTGTGTGCTCTAGAATCATTTCTTTTTTTTTCTCCCCCCTTTTGATGCTTTAATTATATACCCTTCATTCTTCTGAAATTTTGTTATTTCTTTTGTAATTTATGCTGTTTTGTTAGCCAAACTTTATTACAAAATTTAAAAATTGATTAAGAGGGTACATAAATTGGGTCCTATATACTTCAGTTTCTAGCGTATAGGGAAAATATTGGCTCCTTTTTTCAGGGATTAAAAAAAAAAAACTGTAATTGTGCAGGTTTTTCTTGACCATATATTATTTATCTCTAAAAGTGAAGTCAATTCATGGATGTCACAGTTATAACAAATATAATTGTGTCCTCGGAGGTTGCGTCCTTTCCCCTCTTGCGACATAGGCAATGGACTTCAAAATGAAATTTTGTAGCACATTTATATATGTTTCAAAGATGTGAAATTAAATGTGGTCAAGAATAGATGTTTGTTTCTTCCTCAAAATATGGATGGTTTTAATTCAAATTTTAAATAGTTATTGAAAAGAAATTATTTTCAGTCTTGTACCTTGCATTTAATATTATATCCTGAAAACCAGCTAGAGGATAAGAAGTTGGATGTTTTATGATTCTTTTCTGTTGTTATGTGTACTGACAATTTTACCAAGTATTTTGTTTTAGTTTCTTTTAATGCCATTGGGGTAAATTAATTCCAATTATTTATTAATATATCTGCATTTCTAATTGAAATTTATTAATCGTATAACAAAACCTTGTAAATTTTGGGGAGTATTCCATAGATTCTGTTAAATGAACGGCTT
Source organism: Araneus ventricosus (assembly GCA_013235015.1). Classification (NCBI taxonomy): domain Eukaryota; kingdom Metazoa; phylum Arthropoda; class Arachnida; order Araneae; family Araneidae; genus Araneus; species Araneus ventricosus. The sequence continues at coordinate 28,501 of BGPR01014047.1, read as the reverse complement.
TGAAATTTAAAAGATAGTATTAATTGGTAAGGGACAGTAGAAGAAATTTTAAATTCTGCATAATGAAACCCATGCCTTCTATATGGAGCAGTACCTTTGAGTTTTCTAAAAAAATTCTTTTGTTAAGATTTAAATATCTGCCATTAATTCAATTTTAATTTGCAGTTGATTCCCTATACTTCAAAAAAAATGTGCATATTCATTTTTATTATTATTTGTTATATCTTTTAAAATTTTAAACTAAATGTAGTTCTAAATATTTTTTTTAAATCCTTCAATGACAAAAGTTTGAGTGGAGTTAAAATAAAGAAAAATTATTATTAACATTGTGGAGTATGCATGTGTTTGGATCTAATTATCTGCAACATCCAATAAGATTTTATTCAGTCAGTTTTTGATAAAATTGTGTCAAAACTTTTTTCTGTGATTTGGTTGGGCCAATTTGTGTTAACAAAATCTAAAAGATCACTAAATTAAGCATGATTTGCTCATGATTGTTGTTTTTTATCCCCTCTCTTCTTTAGGCGTTTAGACTATTTCGTCATTTCCCAAAGATTCACCGATCATCTGTGCGATAGCGTCATTCGAAAGGATGTATTTGGCAGTGATCATTGCCCCATCACTCTTTTTCTGCATGTTTGATGGATCAAAATGCAGAAGCGAAGAATTCATTCGATGTTCCTCTTTTTTTGTTTGGTATTTTACATTAAAACTGTGATACAAATGTATATCCTTAACTTTTAGAATAAACATACATATCTTTGAAATGTGTCTTTCTTAGCAAAAATAACATTCTGTATGAAAGGGCTATATTTTGTTTTTAATTCAAAGGCATTTTATAGTAAAAAGTGCAGCCAGTTTTATTTATTTATTGTTATTTGTTAATTTTTAAAAGTACAGTGCGTTACTGACTAAAAAATAAGATCTAGGAGATCTTATCTCAAAATTTTCATAACACATGGCAGACATGACACATTTCCGCTTTTTCAGCGTCGGTTTTTATCATTCTTAATTTTTTATTATATAATAATTCTACAATATTTTTAATATCTTAATCACTTTTTGTATAAATTTATTTATTTTATTGTTAGATTAATTACACTTATTTTACTTTTCGGTATTTATGTTTGGCACGATTCACTATTTATGAAGTTCAGCTTTTTTTGTTCCAAGCCTGTGTCATGTCTGACATTGATATTCTCATGAATTGCAAAATTAGGTAGAGTGTAAAATTTGGCTAGATTACTGATTTCACCCTAAATGTTTTGCATTTTCACCTCAGCATTTGTTATATTAATGTGTCAAAAGATCAGTTGCATATAAGGTTAGTTTTATTACTCGGGCCACTTTTTTTTAGCAGAAGCAATGGAATTTAGACTGTGCTCTGACTCTCAACTAATTGTGTCGTGTAGCTGCAAAAGTGGCCATCTCCACTTTTCAAAAATGCGTTTTTTGAAAGATTATGAATCCATTTGACTCTCTTAATATCTCACCATCATAAATTGCATACTAGAACACATTGCCTGAACGCTTCGAATGTCATACAGTTTATTTTTTTAACTTTCATTTTGACTAGATGTGACAGAAAATACACTTTTCTCAAAACATTTCTTATTTGGAGATTGCCACTTTTGCAGCTACACAACACAATTATTCTTGCCTGTGGTTGAAAGTTAGTAGCTCTTGAAAATCCACAGGTTTCTGCTTTTAAGTATTTAAAATTTGGGGGGGGGCTGTGTATTTTATGAGCAAAAGTATTCAATAAAATTAAATATTTATTTGTAATTATTAATTTTAGTATTAATAAGGTACGCAATTTCTTGCAATTTTTCTTTTTTATAAAATTTCTGTAGTTTTTATTTGCATCAAGCCATAGTGGCCAACTTGATTTAAGTATGACAGTTTGTTTTATAAATATGTCATTTCGAGAACTTTCTTGAAACATGCTTTTATCATATCAAAAATGTTTTATGGATATGACAGCTTTAAGCTGTAATGAGACAGAGGATTAAGGATGAATGAGCTTTTCTAAGATGAAACTTAAATCACTGAGCATGTAGGATTTTTTTTTTAATGAAAAGCCATTAGTTGTGAGATATAGCTAACAAATACCCAGTTCTGTTGCCATTTTATCAAAAAAGTGTTTTATTTGGAAGAAGAAGAAAAATCGAAACAATGAACAATTAGTTATTTTTATAAAGAACGATAATTATGAATTATTTTTTTATTAAATTATTTTCTAGTTTCATTCAAATGCTGAAGTGACTAGTTAAAATAATTTTAGCCTTTTTTTTTTTTTTTTTTGTTTCACTTGGTCCCTTTCATTTGTATTTTGTGTATTATTTCTGAAGAAAATGTAGCTAAAATCATTGAAGGTGGAAGAATTTACTAAATTTTAATTATATGTGATTGAAGTATAATTTATATGAAACTTCCAAGTGTTCATGTATTGAGCAGAACTAAACTAGTGTTCAGAATAAAGTGAATTTTCATGGCCATTTATGATCTGAACAATATTTTAGCAGAATTGGGATATACAAATGCTAATATAATAAAATCTGTATCTAATGGTGAAACAAGTTCAGTACACACACACATGATCATGCATAATACTCTTCGGCACAGGAAGATCTAAAATACACTAAATATTGAACAACAACAAAAAAATTTGGTCCATGGAAGGTGTGGTCTTTTCTAGGAAGGGCAAAACGAATTGTCCATTGACATCCCATAAAATTTCAAAGATTGCCCCAGATTTGTTACATAAAGTTAAGGTCTGGAGATCTGGCTGTCCATTTTAGATGGCAAATATCCTCACTACCCAGAAATTCATCAACTAGATGCTATATACCAGGGATGAGATTCTTCCGCTTTTTCGTGAATTTCTGCTTTTTTTATTATTATTATTTTGAAAAAATTCCGCTTTTTTCTCTCAATTTTTTTTTTTTTTAACCGCAAAAATTTGCTTTTCTTCCGAAAATTCCGCTTTCACATAAAGAAAAGAAACCTTCCTATCTTCCGTTTTCGAAAGAAAATTGTGAGAAAATATGCTCGACCATGCGGCTTAACTCCACCTGCGAGGAAACTAGCTGATTCATCTTCTACTGACGAAATCAACATTATATCGGCAAGCTCTACAAGGGTGAACATTCCGCCATTCAAAGTATTAAATACCACTTTTTTGCCGAAAACAAAACCTCTGTGGTATATTTTGAAAAAGAAAAAAAAAAAAAGATGTTTTTTGCATGAACATGTTGGAAAAAAATTAGTTTGAAACTTATGTCATCTTGTAGGGCGTACCAAGATGAAGAAATAAAAAATGGAACAAAAACAAATAAATAAATTACATGAAAAAAGAAACTCCTGTCAAAAGAGAGCTAAAAAGCTGTGTGCAAATGCAACAAAAAAGCAGAGAATAAGGCATAAATAAAAGAATAAAACATGATTTACCTAGGCATTCTAGAAATAGTGTAGTCCCGACAATTATGCCAGTAATTAAACAGAGAGATACTAATGAAGACTGTGCAAAAACTTTAGCCTCTACTGAAAATAAACTTGCAGAGGATGCAAACACATCCCTTTTTGAAGAAAAATCTGTCAAAGATATTAGACCTCCAAAACAAGTGGTGAAGCATGTTAATGGAGATATGTTACCAACAAAAGCCACACAATTAAAAAAGTGGAAGAAAACCACTTCTTTAACAATTAAGGAAATGTTTCAAATAGCAATAATGCTAAATGAATCTGTCATTGTAACTGTACAATATCTCGACCCCTCTCGCTTTATAAGGTGCAAAATCATTGTTCTGCTACTTTTGCAAAAAAGTATAAAAATAAAAGAAATAAAACAGAAATCAGTATATGATACATTATCAGGGTTGTTGATTTTTTTCAAAAAAATCGATTTATTTGATTTAAATCGGATTTTTTTTTATTTAAATCAAGATTTTTTTTATTTTAATGATTTTTTTAAAATTATATATATATATTTAATATTTGTATATTAGACAATGAGGCATACAGTCATAGAATTATATATATATATAACAACATACCAGTCATTAAGCTCTACTTTCTTTAAAAAAAAAGAATTAATTATTTCAAACATGTAACAACTATTTAAAAAATATTTGTTAACTAAATATAAAGAATAATATACTTTTGAAATATAAGAACAATTTTATTAAGGAAAAATATAATAAAAATTACATTTCCTGACTATATTATTGTATGTTAGAATATATAAAATTTTTAGATATAGCTCTTCTGGTCAAGCAAATTTTGCACAAGTGAGAAGCAGGCTCTCTTTTACATGAATTGCACCAAAGGACTGAAAATCCTGTTCCCCCCTTTTCAAAAATAAGAATTATCCTTCTCTACCCTTTATTGGACAATAGACAAAGGATGTCTTAGAAATGTTGCAATCTTGCAAGAACTAAATAGCATACTCTTCTCCTCTCCCCTTTCAAGTATTTGGATTAGGGTTTATTTCACCTTGACCTTGAGAATAGACTACTTCTTACTAAGCATACAAAATTAAAGAAACCAGTAACTAGGTGATAAGTCACTGAAATTTTCTGAAATAAATTTTTCTAACCTGGACTCAAAAATGTGTTTTTATATATAATTTACACATCAACCATTCTATGTGCTTGTTATTTATAATAAATAAAGTTGAATATTTATTTAAGCGAGAATTTTAAGAAATCCAAATGGAAAAGAAACATAAAAGTGACTATTTTACAAAAATTTCTCAAAATTCAGTAAATTACGTTAGACATAAGAAACAAACTTCATAAGAACAGAAATCGTTTTCCCTTTCCGATAGTGTATCTATTTTTTCGTACAATTATCCAAAAACATGCTATTGAGAAATTAGAGCAAAAAATCATCCAGACAAAACATTAATTAAAAATTTTTCTAGATTAAATTTTTAAGGCTTCGATTTGCATTGAGTCACCATCAGCTGTGTGCCAAATTTCATGACTATAAGTGTGATAGATTTGTCTGGATATCTCACACACAAACATTGCCTTTCAAAATTATAGATGATAGTTTAAATTGTGCTATGTAGATGTTTGTATTTCTTTTGGAACATTTGTATGTATTACTTAATTATCTTGCATTTGAACATTATTGCAATATAAAAACTTTGTTTTCTCCAACACTATTTAGTTTTTTCCAGTATTAAAATGAAACTCAATGCATTTTACTATGTTCTTTCTTTGTGAACATGATCCTTTCACAATATTTATTTTATAAAAAAGGAGCATCTCATACTTTGCATTTTATTGTGTTGCTGATTAGAGTTTTATTTAAAATCTTATTTGCTTGTGTTCTCAAAAATAAAGATATGGAAAGCACTCTAGTTACATCAATTAAATGAAATATTTTTTATGATTTATATATTTTCCTTAAATATACATTTTAGAATCACTATTTAAAGATACCTTAACAATTTTATTTCATTAAAGCAGATTAACTTGTTATTTAAAATAAAGTGATTTAAATCAGTGATTTTTTTTTAAAAAATCAGTTGATTTAAATTGCGATTTAAATCAGTGATTTTAATCAGGTGATTTAAAGCGCTGCAACCCTGTACATTATTATAATTTATAAAGAGCTAATACACTTTACACAATTGCATGAAGCAAAAGAAATTATTTGTTTTTATTTTTTGAGCTAACTTTTATCAAAAGGCTCTTAAATATAATTCTTCTCAGACTTCTGTTGGGTGAATGTTGCATCTCAGTGATGTACATGTGGTAAATATGTTTCAATGTCTAATTTTGTATTTGAAGATGCCCCTGATGATGTGTTAAACTTGTTGATTAACTTTTATGTGAATGATTTAATATTATTTTTCTAATTTATACGTACTGAATTATAAATAATTAAGTTATTAATTATTATAGTGTAATATTTTCATCATGTTGCATGTTTTGATGTTTTACTTATTTCGCGTATAAATTATGGTACAGATTTTTTGCTCGTGTATGATTTCAATCTTTTTGCTTTTATCCCAATCTCATCCCTGTTTCTTCAATAAAGAGTGGGAACTCTGTTAATAGAATTTGGGTTATGTTATCGGTCCAAATTCAGTGGCTGTAATTTTTATTGACTGTTGAGTAATTTCCTTTCTTATATTTAATGAATGGCTCATTTTCTTCGCTGTATTATTTTGGATGACTCGGGAGGGTTTTTTTTTTGACATCTATAATTTTAATTAAAAAATATTTTCTTCTTTTTATACACTATTAAAAGCTTGACTTTAATTAGTCTTTGTCTTAGACATGTCTTTTAAAAGCTCCTACGCAAATGAAAGCTTTTGTTAAATCTCGAATTTACCTCTCATGTAGTGATGGGATGCATAAATGCAACAGTTTTAGTGGCAGACATGAAGACAGAATAGTTCTACATCTATTTCACATTATAATGCGAAATATTGGCTACCCTTGCTATCCCAGTACTTATGAGTAGGGATGTAATGAATATTCAGTTTTTATGCCAAATATTCCACGTGGCCGAATACTAAACAGATATTCGGCTGAATAAATTCAGGATAGTAATGTTTTTTTTTTTCCCTAATATTACAGAATTACAATTTAGTACATTTATTATCAAAAAAAAAAAATCTCCAATCATTTACACAACTTTAAGTTGCATAGCACATAAATGTATTTAATAATGTTACACATAATTTATCATTGTAAACCTGAAATTATGATGGAAGAAGTAGTTTCTGTTGGGTTTCAACAAATACTCACTATGTACTGTTCTTCAGGAACTGAAAGCTATTTTCTCGCTAAATTGGCAAGTCTTGAAAATTTTTCTGCATTTTTTTCCACTAATTAAGTGGACACTCCACCCTAGCTATTTGAAGTTCTTTATCAAAATAGGAATTTGCTTCTAATAATTTTAATTTGTCCACTGAATTTTCTTCACGTTCTTAAATGATACCCAAAATGAAGAGGGTTTTTCATTTCTTATTATTGTAATTAAGATATTTAAAAAATATAAAGAACACATCAAGGTGTCAATATTTTTTTTAAATTTGCAAATAATAAAAAATTAATTTCATTAATATTTAATTTTTTTCATTTAAAATATGTGATTTTATTTAGAATCAAAAGTAAAACGTTTCGAAAAAGTTGGTATTTGGCCGAATATTCGGTGTTTAGGTAATGGGCCAAATCCCGCCATTTGCTACATTACTACTTATGAGTCTGGCTTTTTAACTTTGAATAATGTTCAAATAACGTTGATTATTTTCTGAAAAAAATTAATCGGCCCTTAAATGCTTATTTGTTTGCCATAGTATGAAGTAAATATATGGCTGTATGGGAATGTACATTTGCAGTTAATTTAACATCAATAAAATGAAAGTAAATATAAAATTTAGCTTTGGAAAACTACCCAAACTTCTACATTTAAAATTAATAAATATTCATAACAGCATTAAAATTGTCATAATAAGCAGTGGAATTAGCAAAAAATATTCTAAAATAGAGTGCTTCCTCAAAGTACTCGATTCACGCAGATGGTTTATTTTTTGGCATCAAAATAATAGTTTTCATAATTAAAATAGAATTATTTGTAATGGAAATTGTGTATTATTAGTGAATAATATATACACAAAACAATTATACTTAAACATTGTTTTATTGAATCGCACATTTATGATTTACAAAATTTTTATGCCAGTTTAAGATGTAAACATCTCGTATCATAATCTATGGAAGAAAACTTTATTTTCTTTCTTGAGATGTTATAAAACATCATCAGGAAGCAGGCAATGCTTATTACTTGACAAATCAAAATTGCACCCCAGAGTACCTGATACTTTGGAGCATACATTTCTTCACCTTCCTGCAAATAATAGCACAGCAGCACAATACACATTAGTCCAGAAAACAGTGAGGTGTAAAATAATTTCACCAGTATTGACTTCCTATGAGCATTCATTACAATCCTGCAACAATAAAGAAAATGTTATAAACAGAGGTTTAATTTTTTATAAATACAGCACAGTAGTCGATTACAACGATAAAGAAAATGTTGTAAATAGAAGTTTAATTTTTTATTCATAAATACAGCACATTAGTCAATTATTTTTATCGACAGCAACACAAATTTTCTGCACTCTTCTTTCCCTTTTTCAGGGGAAAAAAGAACTTTTTTAGCATCTTTTCCATGAAAAATCCCCCTTTCTGTAATTTAAAAAAAATAAGAAAATTGCATTTATTTCGCAACTAAAAATAAATTCAGTTTAAAGTATTAATAAATTTTTATAAAATACTTTATGTTTTGGCTTTTTTAAACTTTTCTTTTTAGTGATTCAGTTTTGATATAAAAAAGCTTTTTGTGTCCCTAAAATTGAAATGTAAATTAGAAAATGAAATAGTTAGCAATGATAATTTTTTAAAAAGTTTCATCAACTCCTTTGGTGTTGTTACCCACAATTTTAAAAGCCATGTTTTCATGATAATTTCCTTAAACGCTTAAAGACCGTATTATTTTGAAACTTACGGTATTTAGAACAAGTTAACTCGGGTTATGTCCTTAAGCGGTTAAAAGTACTGAACAATTTGAAAGACGCTGTAAAAGATTTTGCTAATTAATAATTCTGCACCAACCTAACTAGAGTTGTTTTCCACAGATCCAGTTTAGTTAGATTAAAACCCCATTTTAAAGAACTGCAAGCGAAATAGTTTGAAATAGAGTTAGCAACATTGAACTGCAGTGAAATGTTTAAGCTAACACCTGAACTGCGCTGTGATACAGAAATTAAAGGGGAACTGGCGAAAACTCTTGGCTCTGTATATTAGATGGCCATTTTTAGCTGTCCTTGAAAAAGATTTTGAACCCATCTGGCTATTAACGGAATATCTTGAACTCTATCGGTTTTTCTTTAAATACGGATTATTTGTTTGCATGAATCGGAATATTGAGGAGTATTTGGGTTTGTCATATCGCATAAAAATGTCTTTTCCTCTTTTATAACAAGCATCCTGAGTTATCATAAAAAAAATTCCTGTAAATCTCTGAATTTACAATAAATTTTACTGTAATATATTTTGAAACAATTCATTAATATTGAATTAAATGTTATTTTTTTTTTAAATCAGGTATACTAATACTTACTCTGTATTTTCATCGCACGTAACTTCCGGCCTTTTCTCGTTTCTTCTCGGATTTTTCTGTAGCTCAGATAATTTTAATGAAATGTATGAGCAGTCTTTTGTAGCAATAGCAGAATTATCGGGTTTATCAAACAGTAAAGCAATAAGTAACTTGATTAATTGATAACAATTCATTTTGCTGAACATCTGTAAAAGAAATGTGAATCATATTTTAGATCTATCCACAAAATTAAATACAGTCGGACCTCTATTTAACGAAGTCGCTAAATCCCGAAAAAAAGTTCGTTATATGGAAAATTCGTTAAATAGAGATTCACCTTTTAAAATACTTTAAACTACACAAAACAGACTTTAAATTCATAAACACTAAATATTATTAAAAAAGTAATTAATCGCACTATTATTTTGTAAATTAATATCTATTTGTTTTATATATTTTAACCATCAAAAAGAAATCTGCAAGGAAAAAAAGAATAAAACAAAACATTGTCAGGGAATACACTGTATTTTCAATTTAAAAAATAATTTTATATTAAAATTAATGAATTTTAGCATTTCATCATACGAAGGTTTGTTGATTTCTGCATCATGATCATTTCCATCGCAATTCATTGCTGTATTGTTTTTATTTTTCACACTGTCCACTTCAAAACTGCCTCATCCACATCTTCATAGACACATGCTTTTAAACGTTTTGAACAAGAGTTCGATGAATCATAATTTTGTATCTTTTCACGATTTTTTGATTTTGGTTGATAAGCTGTTTGGAGGAATACCAAATTTTAAAGCAAAGTCCTTTTTTTCACGCCTTTATCCACCTCATTAAGAATTAAATTTTTTTCTTTGATGCTCAAGCACTTTCGCTTTGACATTTTCAAGGTTATTGATCACCATAAAATGTGTTAAAAGAAAGAATAAGTTTGAAATGTTTAGAAATATTTTGAGAAATAGGGAGAAAAAAAATATTGGATCACAGGAAAAAGTTCGTTAAATATAGAATGCACTTCGCTATTTAGAGGTTATTTTACGAAGAAATTCGCAAAATGTTCTTAGTTAGAAGAAAAAGTTCGCAAAATAGAGGTCCGACTGTAGCTATGCAAAATACTTTCCTTTTCTCCACGAATTTTGTAGGCAATCACTACAATTTACAATTAAAGAATGAATTTAGTAAATATTATTTAGAAGCTCATCTACAGAAGAATATTCAAAGAATTAAAACTCTTAATGAGTATATAAATGAAATTGTTAGAAAACACACATTCTACAGGTAAGTAAATTGAAAGGCATTTGAGAGTTATTCAAAATATATGACAAGAAGCATCGTGAAAGACTTACCTCTAGAAGTTATTTCACAATATCTAGATTTTAGGCAATCTTCCTTCAGTAGAGTCGGAAGGCAATTGAGCAAGTTGCAGACTACAACGCTCTCAGCTTGTTATTCTGCAAACGATTGGTCATTTTCAAACAGCTGAAAGAAAGCAAAATATGCCATTTTTCTTCTCTTACAAGTCAGGAGAAATTGTGCAGATTCAACAAAGACATGTTCCTCCCCTCCCACGTCTTTTCTTCAGAATTTCTCTTCCCCCACAATACAACCAGGACCAGGGAATGGAAGGGCTGAAGTTTTAGAATTGCCGAAAAGAGGGGAGGAAACCAGTTTTGACGTCACTACTCTGACAGGAAACTTGTGGGGTCCGAGAGCGTCCACTGCCGTTTCTTTGATTCTAAGCTATTCTCATAATAATGATCTCGTCTAATCTCGATAACTCAAAGAAATAATGAATGACCTGGACTTTGTGCCCAAAGACGTTCGGAAGCAAAGCCACAGAGAGATCACCCCAAAGTCAAAGTCACTCAAGACAACCTGCCCTTACTTCTACATAATAATTCGGTGAAAAATAATGTTAGAATACTACTGTATTTCAGGAGTGGCGCCATTAGGGGGGAACCAGCAAGTGCGGATCCAGGGGGCTTTGGGGGCCCAATCCCCCCCCCTTCGGGTCTGAAGTCACAGACTGTCCAGAATGCTATGTATTGAATTTTTTTAAACTTTCCTTATCTAGATTTCCCTGAAAAGTAATTGTAATGTACTAACAATTGAGACACACGTGCGTATTTTCAGAGCCCTCCTCCCCTCCCAGATGATGTGTTTTTATTTATTTACTAGCAGTACGCGCACGGCGTTGCCCGTGGAATCAGGACTTCGACAAAATGGGAGGGAAATGCCCACAATGACACGAAAAAGTTTTGAAAACAAAAGATACACATTATTGTTTTCCCGCTTATTTTTTCTCTCGACAATGACGCGAATGTAATGACGTCACCGGATGAAATCGGATTGTAGAAATGCAGGCTGGGAATGAAAGCATATTACGTCACCTCCAGCGAGGAAGCAACAATGCATTCTGGGATCGTCCAGACAAACTCTCGCTGTCGAATCTCGCTAGTAAAAAGACTGTTGGAACTGATCAAGAAACGTAATAAGATATTTTAACCGTTCTTGTTTTAAATCCGACAGAAACGTTCCAGTTATAATAGAAAAAAAAGAAAATTATAGCGTTGTTAGAACGTTAGATGCGAGAATTTGAAGAAATCTCTATCAAAAATTACCATAAAAGGGAGTATTATTTAAAAATTTCTCAAAATTTAGCAAATTATGTTGGAAATTCAATTCAAGCTTCATTAGAACGAAAATTGCTTGTTCTATCCGATGGTGCATTGATTGTTTTTCAACGATCTTTGGAAAATATACTATAGCCGTAAACGTACCAAAAATGACCCAAAACAACATGAAACATTAAATAAAAATATTCTAGATTAAATTTTAAATTCTGGCTTCGAGGTGCATTGAGTCACCATTACGTCTACCTCTGTGCCAAATTTCATGGCTATAAGTGCGATAGATTCATCTGGACATCGCACACACACGCAAACATTTCCTTTTATAAGTATAGATTTTCGTTGTTCTTTCAGCTGGTTAGCAATAATTCAAGGGGCAAGAAGTTTGTTGCAGGGCTATCCGGGCCTCTCACTGATTGAGCTTGTATGCATGTACCGAGTACTAATCTATACTTATAAAAGGCAATGTTTGTGTGTGTTTGTCTGCGATGTCCAGACGAATCTATCGCACTTGCAGCCATGGAATTTGGCACGCAGGTAGTCGTAATGGTGACTGAATGCACCACGAAGCCGGAATTTTAAAATTTAATCTAGAAATTTTTTTATTCAATATTTTGTGTTGTTTTGAGGGATTTTTCGCACTCATCTCTCAATAGCATGGTTTGGAATAATTGTACGAAACAAACAGTTACGCCATCGGAAAGAGCAAACGATTTGCGTTCTAATAGAGTTTGTTTCGAACGTCTAACGATATTTCCTGAATTTTGAGAAATTTTTAAAAAATTGTCAGTTTTCGCACAAAATTTTAAGAATTGATTTTCACATTACTCCATCCGACGTTTTAACACAGATATCATTTTCAAATTTTTTTGGTAGTAAATCAATTATTTTTCTCATATTTAAAACAAGAACGGTTAAAATATTTTATTTCTCCGATTTTAAATTAATTTATTTTTTGATAGGATCAGAGAATTTTTCTCGAATGCCAACAGTAAAGAACCACGCCGTTTCGCACTGGCTACGCCATCTGGCGTACAGAAAACAGCCGTGATTTATTCCCTTCGCTGGACGCAATCGTAAAGCAAGCAATACCAGAACGTTCTGACTTGAAATCGTGAAATTATGAAATGCCAATGCTGAAATAAAGCAAATTTTATAGATACATATATTTTATTTTTGATAAAAAATCATTCGTTATGAAAAAACGAAGTAATATCCAATGATATGCCATTATCGCGAAGAAAAATAAGCGGAAAAATCAATAATGTGTATCTTTTGTTTTGATTTTGCTTTCAAAACTTTTTCGTGTCATTATGGGTCTTTCTTTTTTTTTTTTTTTTTTTTTTTTTGATGAAGTCGATTCTATTGGTAACGCCTTGCGCGTACTGCTAGTATATAAATATGCGGCGACAGGAAGGAACTTCCTGATAAGAAAATAACTTAACTAATAAGTTGTTAAATTTGAATCTTCGAATAGTTATATTGGATTGTATAAAGGTTGAAACACGTTAAATACCCATGCGAAAATTCAAGCTTAGAAGATGCCATAAAACGGGGGTTACTTTGCACTCTTGGAGATAACTTTGTAGCAGTATAAAATTTTTGTAGAATAGTGAAATAGAAATCAACTGATTAGGGGTGTGAGATTGAAATTTTTTCTCGTTTGTTGGCAACATTGACTAGTATATTTCATTCCTTAAACGTAGGTATATAATCATCATTCAAGAGGTTACAGAAGTAACAAAACTTTCAGCCAGTTTTTCAGCAAAAATTGTAGTGAAAAATCTATATCTAATGAAGAAAGAACATTTCTGTAAACAAGTGCATCTGAAATGTGAAAGATAATAAACCTAGCTTTTATTTTGTTGCTTTGGATGCCAGTAATATTTATTAGTTGAATTGTAATTAATTTTTTTTCTGTCGTGGGATAACTTTGCACCGAAAAAAAGGGTTCTTTGCACCATGAAAATTTGCAGTACAAAGCAAACCCAGATGCTTTTTTAAAAATTTATTTTGTATTAAAGAATAAAAAGGAAAATGCTTGCTTTGGCTTGGGAGTATAAAAGGATGTTAGGGACTTGTAATTATATGGGTTTCTCTCTAGAGACCCTAGAAGCTTGCTTTAGAAGGATTTTTCATGTAGGGAAACCTAATAATCCCCTGGTTTTCTCAAATGAAAAGGGAAAGACCATTGCAATTTGTATAGTCCAGTTCAGTGACTTTAATTTTTCTGTTAATAGTGTAAATCTTAAAATGATAATAAATACTTATAATACTAAGAAGGTGTGGTAATACATAGGTATATTAATAACATACCCAGCAATAATTAAGTAAAAGTATTTCTAAAAACACCATACTGATTTGACCGAATGCAAAGCATAAAATTGTTGATTATAACGAGGCATTTATAAAATGTATGTTTCTTGTGTATTCCCACCCATGTTTTCAATAAATATATCTAGCATTGCACACACAAGAGTTATTATTGAAATCTACCGAAAAAAAACCATGCAAAGAATCCTCACCAATGAGGTAATTTTACACCAAAATTTCGAAAAATTAAAATTTCACCAATGAGGTAATTTTACACCAAAATTTCGAAAAATTAAAATTTTACCAATGTGGTAACTTTACGCCAAAGTTTCGAAAAAATATAATTTCACCAATGAGGTAACTTTACACCAAAAT
>BGPR01014047.1:1075-12593 GCA_013235015.1 Araneus ventricosus | reverse complement strand
TGCTGTGGAATATTTAAGAAGAATGATAATTCTACCTATAGCTGATCATTTTATTTCAGAGCTTGAGTTAAGGTTTAACCCACAATTTTATGGGATTTTATTCTTGATATTCCGCCTTTGTATATATTTAATAAACTAAATTTAATTAATTAAAATTCACTACGTCCGTTTAATTAATTAAAATTTAACCAATTAAAATTTAATTAATTAAAAATACTTAATTTGAAATTAATAATTGATTCAATTAAATAATTCTTAATTTTTAAGATATAAAATCTTGGAAAAAATATTTCGGAGTAGGCCCCCTTAACGGATTCCTAGATTCGCCCTTGGGAACCAGGACCCCCGTGTCGGGAGTGCTGTGCCTCCCCCGTCGGGCAGACTCTAACGCCACTCTTGCTGTATTTGCAGAATTTTTTAGGCAAATTTGGAACGTAGCTAGGGTTTAGGAGTCTTATACTTGAGGGGAGAGGTACAGATGCCGGTATCAGATCATCTGTTAGCAGTTAGTCCGCCTAGAATACGTAATCAACAAACATTAATTTCTACTATGGGCAGGGCTGTCTTATCCAATGGCCTTATTGGGCTAGAGCCCAGAGGCGACAATGATCCAAAGGCGCCAAATTTACTGCACTGATTATATTTAGTATTTTAGCTCTGTACCAGAGTTTAGTTTAGTTTAGTTATATTAACGTAACGTTTTGAAGCAACCCGATGGCTATTTTAGGATGGACTTGGTCATTTTGAACCGCGGTCAGATAACGAGGATGTTACGTTTATCCTCCAAATTCGTGACTCTCCTAAAATTATTAGCTTAGATCGTATAGTTGATTTCAAAAAGTGAGCAAATCCCGAATAATACAAAGAATTCATTTGCAACATATTCACAATACCGATATGAAAATATAAGGTTATATTAGCCTGGCTGGTGAGCTTTTTATATTTTTAACTCAACTATCTATCGGGGTCTGCTGCTATATTTTAATGTTATTGATTGCCAAAAATTAATAAAAGGGCGCCTTATCACGATGGCATGTCCTTATCATCCGGCCGAGTGCGTCGTTTAGATTTCACTTTTTATCTCATCCACAAAAAACAAAAACATCATCCTTTTTCTTTTCTTGTCACCCACTTTTGGCATTCAGCTTGGTTCAACGTTATCCGCTGTCATTGGTTGGCTTTTTCATAATCCGTAGCCATAGTAAACAAGCGCCAAATCTGACAGCATTTTTTTAAAAAATTGCAACCCTAAGTCACTCACCGGATATGATCCGTCGATGGAGTCATGTAAGTATTCAATTTCTCACCAGCCGACTTTACAAAATAAAAATGGCGAACCATATGAATATTTTACACAACAAGGACAACATCTGAGCTGGTATCACTCCTCCAAACTTCCACACCACACCAACGGGATCTGAACCAGAAATTATTCGATTATAATTTTAAATATGGAAAAGGTCCAATTTATATTACATATATGAACTATAAGGCGTTAATCAGAGAGAACAAGTATATATAACTTTTCTGTCTCTCTTTTGATCTTAAGCTATTTCATTAGGTAGGTATTTTCTTTAGGTAGGTATCTTTTTTTCTTCTTTTCCTGTAGGCTTTGGGCGTTCAAATTCGTAGTAACGATTCTGATGGGACGCCAATTATCTCCACCCCAGGGCGCTGAGATTTGTTAAGACGGCCCTGAATATGGGCTGAAAGGCCAGATATAAATAATTGAAATTTAACGCAATGATACAGTTAGTGGCCAAGAACTACAAATTTTATTTTCTATGCATCTAACGACCCGTTTCACATATGTTGATCATTATAAGTCACTAGCAGTACGCGCACGACGTTACCCGTGGAATCAGGACTTCAAAAAAAAAAAAAAAAAAAACCGCCCACAATGACACGAAAAAGTTTTGAAAACAAAACAAAAGATACACATTATTGATTTTCCCGCTTATTTTCCTCCGCGATAATGATATTTCAACTGTAGAAAATACAGAGTACGTTAATCCGAAACAATATCAAAAAATTGCAGTGTGAAAATGATTATTATAAAGCAAATAAAATATGCGAGACATAAACACGTTAAGACATTGCCGAAAATAATAATCGAAGTCATTCGGTTGAAGGTTATGACATCACCTGCGCTCTGCACCGTCAGCCAATGAAATTGCCTACAACGTTCCGGAAAAGTGTCGAGGGAGGGAGCTCGGTAGATAAAAATATTTTTCAACTGACCAGGAAAAAATTAATTTAAAAAAACCGGGAAAAGATATTTTAACCGTTCTTGTTTTAAATACGACAAAACCGTTCCAGTTATAAGCTGAAAAAAATTGAAAATAATAGTGTTATTAGAACGTTGGATGCAGAAAATTTAAAAACAAAAATTAAATTTCGATGCAAAACTGACTATTCTTTAAAAATTTCTCAAAATTCAGTAAATTACGTTTGAAGCTCAAAACAAACTTCATTAGAACGAAAATTGTTTGTTCTATCCGACTGTGCATTATTGTTTTTCATCGATCATTAGAAAAGATACTACAGCCGTAAACGTGCCAGAAATGACCCAAAACCTTAAATAAAAAATTTCTAGATTGAATCTTAAAATTCCGGCTTCGAGGTGCATTGAGTCACCTTTACGACTACCTGCGTGCCAAATTTCATGACTGTGAGTGCGATAGATTCGTCTGGACATCGCGCGCACGCACGCACCCATTTCCTTTTATAAGTATAGATTGTCATAATGGTAAAGTGATTTGGAAAAAATTCAATTGGGTTTTATTCAGCAATTTAAGGTTTTTTTTTATGAAAATATTTGCCAGTGGCGTAGCGGCCGGGGGAAAGGGGTATGGATACCCCGGGCGTAAGTTTTAGGGGGCGTAGAAACAATTCCATGCCCCGGGGTGCATTTACGCTTGCTAAGGCACGGATAATGTCTGGAGTAAAAAAAAAAAATCATTTTTTCGCGTCACTTGATGGTATAATAATCTTATTCCAAATTAAAAGGGCAAGTGAAATTTGACTTACCTTATTTTCGGTAGTTCGCAGAGGAGTTCATAGCAGATAATTTCTTCTTTAATAAAAGTATGCATGTGTAATCCATTACAAGCGTTGAGAGGGAACCAGAGCCTGATTGGGAAAAATAAGGGGATTTATTATCGGAAGCATATCACGGCACACACAAGATACAGCTAAAAGAGAAGGGTTCCAAGGAATTAAAGTAAAGGTATTAGTCCAAAGTTTGAGTTCGGAGTTTAGCGACGCAACATTGCTTTTCCAAAATATTTTTTATACAACGGGTTGTCCTCACAATCAAAATACTGGGAACCGCTGCTCTACTGCATTTGGTATATCAGGAGTATTTTGTCGAATTTCCTGGATAATCCGAATTCTCTGGAATCCGAAGAGAGGTCAGCCCCAACTAGATCGGATTCCCGGGGTTCTACTGTATAGAGAAATAGCTGCAAACTAGTTGAATGACAGCACTGCGCAGCTGAATATATCTCATCCATATTTCTTTAGTCATTGCAGTCTCTATGAAATGAAACAACTTTCGTTTCCAGTATGTTGTAAGTATGCATGATAACAACAATATGATATAAATCTGCGGTAATATGTGGATTAAAACCAAATTCTATTTCATTATATTAATTAATTATAATGTCATTATAATCATATTAAGGTATGCTGAATCAGGTGGATTTGCTTACTGATACTCTAAACTTGAATTGTCACCGACTATAGCTCTGCATATAGGAAATGCAGCCGAAAATACAGTTGAAGTGTCAATTTTAGATTGTCCTTTTGAATATTTCCCTTATTTACGAGATATCTAAGGAAAAATGGAACATCTAACTTTCTAATCTTGTGAAAGGTCTTTTTTTTTAAAAAAAATTTCCATTGCATGTATTCCTAAATTTTACAGCCTGATGTAAAGTATGGAATTTTTTAAAAAAAGCATATTTTCTTGAGTATTTTATGCAATATTCAATTATAATTGATGTTAAGGGTGGTTATAAACAGTCATAAATCATAGAGCATATACAAAGAAGTACTTCTTCTACTACTCAATACTACTATTACTACCCAAGAAGTACAATGGCATAGAAAAGTAGTTATAAATTGACTAAATTTTAATTAAAATATTATTTAAAAATTGATTAAATTAATTAATCAAACATTAAATTTTATAATCTTACCCTTGACAGAAAATCTTGTCTAATTTGGAATCTATATGGCGAGTGGTCTTCGATAAAGTTCGCCATTCGATTTCTCCTTCATTTCTTCCTTTTTGAACATTTTTTACTTTCTAAATTAATTTTTATGTGCTTTAAATATTAATCGTTTTAAACTTCTGTTGATGCAATCACTTGAGGCAGTTGCGTTAGTACGCTAAAAGATGTATTGTTATCGTTTGTGTTTAAATCTGCTGTTTCTTATCTATACTTTTCTTTCTTTTTTAATTTTAATTTTTGTTTAGTATAGAAAAGAGTGCTTTTTACTATTGTCTAGGATTTTGTACCGTCTATTTTTCTGGAGCAAGTAGCGTATCCGCTAATTTCGTGGAAAAGGAATTCCATTGGCCATCAGCTGTCTACCCAGACGAACTGTCTGGTATTTTCGCAAAAGGCAAAAGTTGCCAACCCTTGTCCGCAGGGAAACCAGCTGTTGCAAATTGAAAGGAGGCTTTGTGCTCGGAGACTGATTACTTACTTATTTCCAACTTGTGTGACATACTATTCAGTGATGGTATTATCCACTGAGGACATGCGTTATGTGATTTACGGCTTGTACTTGTACTATCGTTAATCTTACTGTATAGATGACGAATAGTTTCAAATCCTAGGAAAATCTCCTTCGTGACTCGACAGACTGATTAAGGCTTGTGCTTTGAAATTCCACAATACGGTTCAAGTATATTTATATAGCTTATATTTAGTCATTGTTGACGTAAATATGTGCGCTGTCAACTTCAGATTTAATTATTCGATTTCATGAATTTATTTTCGAATGTGGGAACTAAATGCATTTCCTACTGAGCAATTAAATTTACAGGAAGAGAAAAATTTACGAAGAATTTCGATGATGAAGCAAACATGAAAAAAGTGCCAACACGCATGTATGATTTGAAATAGCATGGAAACTTTTGTCTGTATCATTGTAAATATACAGTAAAGAGAAAAAACATGCGCAAATATGGATTGAGATTTTTTTTTTTTTTTTTCATAATTCTTTGCGTCATCATTGAATTTGAGAAACGGAAATACCGGTCCAGGCATCGTCGTCATCAACTAAGCACGGCTCATAATTTCAAGGACCGTGTTAAAATAGACGTCGCGTACTTTCGAAACAGGACGTTAATCTAACTAATAATAAATAATAGATATACTAAACAAAAATAAAAATTAAAAAAGAAAGAAAAGTATAGATAAGAAACATCAGATTTAAGCATAAACGATGACAATACATCTTTAAACTTACTAACGCAACAGCCTCAAGTGATTGCATCAACAGGAGTTTAAAACGATAATATTTAAAACACATAACAATTAATTTAGAAAGTAAAAAGTGTTCAAAAAGGAAGAAATGAACTAAATCTAATCTTAACTAATCTATCTAACTAAACTATACTAATAGCTAAGAAATCTTTAGTTTTTATGCAGCCGATTAGGACCTTATTTTCCATAGGGCAAACCTAGGCCATGGCCTAGGGTACAGCCGTCGGGGACGCATATACAGAAGAAATACAAACCAAATATTTACAAATCTTTCAGTATTATTTTCAAAAGGCATCATAAAATGTTGTTTTTTTTTAAATTTACGTTATTTACTTTAACTATATTGAGCGATACATTTTTTGTCTTTTATGCATATTACGTCTCTTGCCCTTACACTTCTTTGCATTAAAAGAGATTCCATAAGATCTGTCCACTTCAATGACCCTTCAAGTCAGTGGCGAATCCTGAATTTGGGTTTAGGGGGGGCTGAGGTCATAACAATTTGAGAATGCAGCAGTGACGAATCCAGAATTCAGGTATAGGGGTGGGGTGAGGTCATAACAATTTGAAATACAGCAGTGATTCGAATCAGAATTCAGGTATGGGGGGGGGGGAGGCTGCACACAATTGAAAATACCGCGTGAGGCAACCAGAATTCAGGTATGGGGGGGGGGCTGAGTCATAACAATTTGAGAATGCAGAGTGACGAATCCAGAATTCAGGTATGGGGGTAGAGGTCATAACAATTTGAAAGCACAGTGATCGAATCCAGAATTCAGGTATAGGGAAACAATTTGAGAATGCAGCAGTGGCGAATCCAGAATTCGGGTCGAGGGGGGGCTGAGGTCATAAAAATTTAGTATCGTCGTGACGAATGTCAAACCTCATGGCTTATGTGAACCAAAAAAAGTTAAATTTGCAGACTTTACTCACTTTACAATAAGAATCATAAAGAAAAGTACAATACTTTCGATAATTTAATAAAAAATACAATGAAATAACTAGACCAAAAATGTTTTCGACCGCGTCAACGCTACAAGTACACTAGGAAAGACTAGAAAAGTAGGAAAATTTTCGAGCCTGTCAAGCCGGAAAGCAATGTTGTCACTTTTTTCAAAAAAGGGAAATTAAGAACAAACAATTGTAGCGATTTTAAATAAAATTAAGAATACTGGTTTAGCTCTGGGGGGAGGGGGGCTGCAGCCCTATAGCCACCCTCCTGGATTCGCCACTGCTTCAAGCCTATTCGCGGATAAAAGCGCGAACGAAGGAAGGATCTCAGACAATTTCAAGAAATTCGATCGAGTATTTTTGCGAGTGTTAATGTTGTGTTATTTCATAAGTAGTGCAATTTTGAATAAAAAAATGAATGCGGTTCAGTGATGATAAAAATTGCGTTATGTGATCTTATGTTTCAAAGATAAGCTATTGCATGTTAAATTGAAAATTATTTATTAACTTTTTTGAGGAGGGGTTACAGAATATGCTTTGGCCTAGGGCGTAGAAATATGCAAATCCGGCCCTGTAACTGATGCAAAAGTTAATATTTGATTCAGTGTGTCGGCAAATGTTAGTATGGCCTGATTTGGGGTTATAAAAATAAATTACACCGTCTCAACGAATAATTTAATTTTTTAAAAAAAATACGTAACATGAACGTTGGGGGGGATTTTTTTAGGCGAAACCCATGAACTAATAAAATGAAATTTTAAAATACGAAAGAAATTATTGAGACTGTAAGTGAAAGTTACCCATTAATATCACCGAAAAAACCGTATCTCATTGTAATAACATTACAGGTTTAGTTAGTTAATTCTGATTCCCTCAAATTTAATAACAAAGTGGAAGTCAATGAAATAGTAATAAAATGGTCAAAGACGCATTTGTGTGTCGCACTCGATGAATTCAATTCGCATGATATCACAGTCACGTGACAAACGTAACGACGCACGACATTTAGCTGCATATTGTCTTAGTTTTGGTTGTTATGTTGCGACATTTTTCCTCCTGCAAAATACGTAATGCATTCCCAACCCATTGTCCAGTGGCGGCTACTCTGAGGGCGTCGCTCCTCACTTTTTAAAGAAAGAAAAATTTAATTTTTATTTCATTTTGTCTGCCTGAAACTAGGGATTATATATAGAAAAAGACAATAGTGTCCGAGAGAGCTAGATAATTTTGTAACTAAATTTTTAAATTGTGTTGTATATAAATTGTGTTGTCCCCCGGAGTATAGGGGTTGTCTATCCCTATACTCCGGGGTACTTTTAGATGTCCATGAAATTCCCCCCTCTCCTCACTTTTGCCAACCAGTCGTTGCCACTGCCATTGACCACCACATGGCTACAGTAGTTCTACCCGATTTATGATATGTTTGGTTAGTTCATCGCCTAAAATCCTCTAGTATTGGGCCCAGTGGCGTAGCTAAGATCAATGGCGGATTTTGGCAATATGAGGCCACAACAGCAAAATTGTTTTGAGGCCCCCTACCCTAACCAATGTGTTAAATTCAATGTCGGCTTGGCAGTACGATGTATGTCGAATAGAATTTGAGACCCCCCAGGGTCTTGAAGCACGTGGCGAGCGCCTGTGCGAAAAACGCCACAGGCTAGGATAAACAGTGTTTGGCGCATTATTTGAATTTTCCATCCACAACGTCACCAGTGGCGCCCGGAGAATCGCATTAAGTTTTCACCTCATCATCTTACCGCCAAGAGAAAACCCCTAGACACTATACATCCCGGGGGCGGTCGGTATGGAAGCGGGATATTCCACTGCATTTTGGGGGTGAAGAAAAGGACTTCATTTCGTTTGGTGCAGATAGAACCGGCGGGAGTCATATTTCGCTTTGTGCTTAGGTCGGAAACGAATTCTCGCCTAACGAAGAGCGCTTAGTATGCCAAATGTTGCGGTTGATTTTATATCTGCCCCCCCTCCCCCGTCCCGCTCTTTCACCTTTCATGAGGCAACCCTGCTCCAGAGTTTTTCTCCAAGGGGACAGTTCTAGTTTTAAAAGAAGAATAAAGTCCATGAATACTTTCATGTCTCAAAGGTGCCCCTGGATGTTGGGGGGGTATCTACTTCCCCTTCATCATTGGGCAAGCCCACATGAACTATCTCCCCCGGGAAGGTGCCCCCCAAAGAAGGATGCCGGGGCATTCATACTCCCCCCCTCTCTACGCCACAGCTACCTCACAGGTCCGATGAACTATTCTCAAAGGCGCCCCCAAAGAAGGACAGTTGGGATCATATTTCTCCCTTCTTTATGCCACCACAGGTCTGGCTGAACTATCTCTCAAAGGCGCCCCCAAAGAAGGATGTCTTGGGATCTTATATTCTTCCTCTTGTCATACCAATTGGCAGGTCCGGATGAACTATTCTCTCAAAGGTGCCCCAAAGCATGCTGACATGTCTTGGGATCTATACTCTCCCCCTTCTCTACGCCACTAATTGGCAGGTCCGGATGAACTATCTCTCAAAGGCGCCCCCAAAGAAGACGTCGGGGATCTATACTCTCCCCCCTCTGTACGCCACTAAATGGCATGTCCGGATGAAGCCCTGCTGTGGCCTATAGGCAATGCAAGTTTCGGGGCCCCCTTTCGCCCTCCCTAACTTTCAAAACAAGATATTTTGTATTGATTTTTATTTTATCTTTATAAATGCAGTTTTCAAATACAGTAAAGCACCATTTATACGTCTTTCAACGGACTGACCGAAGACGATGTTTAAATGAAAGGACGTATAATCGAAACTTTACCTCGGAGCTTTTATTATTACAAATTTAATGCTACTACTGCAAATTCTTTCAAATCAATAATTTTAGAGTCGTTTAAGATAGAACTAGTATATTACCACATAGTATGGAAAACATTAATTAAATTTTTAAGCATAAAAGTGAAAAAATCATATATTTTTTTGCATATCTTGAGTACTAATTATATATATCTTCTACGATTTGTGCGCAGGCAGGTAGGCGTTTAATTGAAAAAAATCTTTAATAGCCGTCTGATGCGTTGATTGTCTGTGAATTTTAAGTACAGCACTTTAAACTGAAATAAGTTCATTGAATGTGTTTTCATGGGCCTTTGACAAAAGAAATGAATTCGAAGTTTTTCAATGGAGCATCTTTAAAGGAAAGTGAAACAACTCCTTTAAATTCTCTTTTTCTCGTCGCTTAAATTAGCACCAGACAATTTTGTCTTCTATTAATTCATCAATTGTGAATAATATCGAAGTCATAATACAGTCGGACCTCTATTTAACAAAGTCGCTAAATCCCGGAAAAAAGTTCGTTATATGGAAAATTCGTTAAATAGAGATTCACCTTTTAAAATACTTTAAACTACTCAAAACATATGTTAAATTCATAAACACTAAATATTATTAGAAAAGTAATTAATCGCACCTTTATTTTGTAAAATAACATCTATTTGTTTCATATATTTTACCCATCGAAAAGAAATCTGCAAAGAAAACAAGAATAAAATAAACCATTGTCCGGGAATACACTGCATTTTCAATTAAAAAAAAATTATATTAAAATTAATGAATGTTAGCATTTCATCATACGAAGGTTTGTTGATTTCTGCATCGTGATCATTTCCATCTTCATCATCTTCGTCTTCATCGCAATTCATTGCTGTATTGTTTTTTATTTTTCACACTTTCCAATTCAAAACTGCCTCATCCACATCTTCATAGACACATGCTTTTAAACGTTTTGAACAAGAATTCGATGAATCATAATTTTGTATCTTATCACGATTTTTTTATCATGGTTGATAAGCTGTTTGGAGGAATACCAAATTTTAAGGCAATATCCTTTTTTCACACCTTTATCCACCTCATGAAGGATTAAATTTTTTTCTTTTATGCTCAAACACTTTCGCTTTGACATTTTCCAGTTTCAAAGTCATTGATCACCATAAAATGTGTGAAAAGAAGGAATAAGTTTGAAATGTTTAGAAATATTTTGAGAAATAAGGAGAAAAAAAAATATTGGATCACAAGAAAAAGTTCGTTAAATAGAGAATGCACTTCGCTATTTCGAGGTTATTTTACGAAGAGTTTCGCAAAATGTTCTTGGTTCCAAGAAAAAGTTCGCAAAATAGAGAAATTCGCAAAACAGAGGTTCGTTAAATAGAGGTCCGACTGTATCTGCATCACAGTTTACATACTAGAAAGGATAAAATTTTCACATCGTAGAAAGGGAATAACGACGTAGAACCGAATCTTTGCGTCGAAGCACTAATCATCATAAGGAATACCGAAGGAATTGGGACTATGATGAAACGATGTGTAAATGTGAACGACGTATAAATGAAAAACGTATAAACGGTGCTTTACTCTAACTAATATTATGAAACTGAAATAACAAAGCATTCAATTGCTGGTCACCTTCAAGTAGGTTGGCTTTAGTACTTCGCGCGTGAAAAGAAAGAACCATTTAAATGTAAAAGTAATTTTAAGCAAAATGGTGAAAAATACATATTCTTCTTAACACAATGCTCCAGTGGCGAATCCAGGGGGGGGGAGCTATCGGGCTGCAGCCCCCCGAGCTAAACCAGAATTCTTGACTTTATTTAAAATCAATACAACTCTTTGTTCTTAATTTTCCTTCTTAAAAAAATAATAGAAACGTGACAACATTGCTTTCTGGCTTGACAGGCTCGAAAATTTTCCTACTTTTCTAGTCATTCCACTTGTAACGTTGACGCGGTCGAAAGCATTTTTTGCTTAGTTATTTCATTGTATTTTTTATTAAATTATCGAAAGTATTGTAGTGTTCTTTATGATTCTTATTGTCAGGTGAGTAAAGTCTGTAAAGTTAATGTGTTTTGGCTTACATAAGCCATGAGGTTTGACATTCGTCATGACGATACAAATTTTTTATGACCTCAGCACCCTCCCACCCCCAGACCCGAATTCTGGATTCCCCACTGCAATGCTCTAATACAAAGTTTGCCAGATCTGTTGATTTGTGAGTCAAATGCAAAATTATATAAATAAGGAAATAA